>SNQJ01S0207036.1:0-16310 GCA_010110895.2 Picea sitchensis
CTTTTGAAGTTTTAATAGATTTCCTTCTATTCTTTTCATGGGATAAATACCATCAAACTTTACACAAACTGTTTCTACATCTTCTTCTTCACTTGTAGATAAAAATTCATCATCATCATTGCAATCAAGGGTTTTTGAGTGTTCTTGATGCAGGAGCATCGTACGCAAACAACCAAGCAAGCATAAAGGCGGAAGACGAATGGAAAATCACCAACGCACATTTTGAAATGTTTTGAAAAATTAATGAGCGGATATTAATGCAATAGATAGGGGAAGCGTACTTACATTTATATCTTGGAGTTGTGAATAGATCTTGAGAAATTTCTCTCATCTGTCAAATGTAATGGGCATTTAAGTATTTTTAATGAAAGTAGGTAGATTTGATTTAATAGATTAGACAGTTTAGAAGCGTAGGAGGGAAAATGGATATAGACACCCTCACCCTTGTATGATTGAAAATTTTGATGATCATTCAGAATTCATAAGTTGTAGATCTGAAGCAGAGAGTTGTAGAGAAGAACCCATGTACATGAGCACTTGAGTTAATATATGTATTTTGACTCAATTTTCGTGGTGTTATGATGCTTACTATTTACATTAGTTAAATGGTATGTTTACAATTGTTTTGTTTCTCTGCTATGCATTTATCTCAATGTTGTGTTGTGTGTATGATTCCATGTTGAGTGTATGAAGTCTGAAAGAGGAGAAGAATGAGTTTCAATTTTTTCTCTTCCTGAGAATTCCTACAAAGAGTGCAGTGAATGTCCACAAGGTGTGTGTTGACAAGGATCTGAGTTTTATCTCAGAAATCTCAGGAGAGATATCATTGTTCTCATAACTAGCAGAAGTGCAGGTGAGTCATAGAGTTGTGCAAGGTGTGCATAGGTTGGTTGAAGCCTTAGAACTTATCAACTAAGGTGAAGGTTGAAGGACTACTATTGCAAAGAGTGCACAGGGTCGAAGACTCAAATAACCATAGGTTATTTGAAGGTTTCCATAAGGAGTGCGAGCATGATTCCTTTTGGGGGCTTGAGTTTGCAAGTGAGAGCTCAGGAGGGATAGCACCTTTGAAGTGTTAAAAGGGAGGCACACATTGAAATCATCTCGCAGAAGTCAAGTTCAAGTGGAAGGATGCCAAGTCATTTTGACCAAGAGATCCTTGAAGAAGAGTGAATGAATGGTGAAATTTCTTCGTGGAAGAAGTGATGAAATCCCGTGGACTATTGGATCTCGTAGATCTGTGAGAAGGTTAAGGATGACTGTATTTTAGCATTCAGGAGCTTAGGAGGAGTAGCGACCGTGGGATGAGAAGCAAAAGAAGCCATTGATTCCCCTTTGGAGTGGAATTTTGGCATTTTGGCATTTCGAGGTTCGACATTTCGACAATTTCGATGACAAGGAGTCGGGGCACTTTGCGTTGAAAACCCCGAAGTCACGAAACGTGATGTGTCTTTGGAATGGGGCTATGATCACAGAGGAAGTAGTCACGTGGACTGAGATTTGGTCAGAGGCTAATCATCATTGAGCCCATTTTGGCATTTCGACATTTCGGGGTTCGGGAAGTAGAGGAGGCTGTGATTTTGGAATTGAGAGTTTCAAATTCTTGGTTCTCGAAATCTTGAAAGATCTAGAGCCATCAGATCGAGGAAGATCTCAGCCATAGATCATGTGGGATTTTAGGCTTTGGGAATTCGGGAATTGGAGTTTCGAAAGGCAAGGAAACTCTCTATTGTGGATTTTCACGAGTCACGAAATCCCGAAGAGAGAAAGGAAAAATTCCTAAAAGGTTGAGGGACAATAGCCGTTGGGCCCCAATCGGGTTTCGAGACTCAAGAGGTAGAGTTGCATGTTCAACACAACTCCCAAAATCATGAAGAGAGAAATGTTGAAAGGTGGTCCCAAGTATCAGTCATAGGGTACGTACGACGAAAGTCAAAGGAGTGGTCAAGGTTCAGAGAAAATCTTGAAAGAATGTAAGTCGTTGGATCGAGGTAGGCCCACAACCGTCGATCTTGCCAAAGGAGAAATTTCAGAGTCCGAGGAATGGAGTGACCAATGGTTGGGGTCATTGCATTTCAAACTCCCAGTTACAGAAATCCTGATACAACTAGGACCATAGGATTGAGGGAGGCTCATAGCCATCGATCTTGTCTAAGGGAGAGATTTCGGGTTTTGAGGTTTGAAGAGTCAAAAGACTCAACTCTCATGCATCGTTGAGTCGTGAAATGTGAAAAGCATATCTTGGCTTGGCCGGAGGTCATATCTGGTGGTCATGTGGAGATGAAGACTCATGCCTGGTGCACATTTTGCGGGTGGGGTTTTCGTGAAGGACCTGTGGATCGGATTTGTGGGGTTCCAGTGAGGGCTTGAAAGAACTATTTTAGTTCTGTGGATTCGAAGAAGATCGATCCTATGCAGATCTTGGCCCGAGGGTCAGGGGTCTGCATCAATTGTGGTATCAAAGCCTAAAACAAATTCTTTGCTTTCTGTAGTAGAGAGAGGAAGGGAGAATTTTATAGCCATGCCACCGAGAAGAAGAGACAGGCAAATGCCTGATCCAACAGTGGAAAGAGAAATGTGTGAGTTACATGCCAGAATTGATGCTATGGAGACAGCACAAAGGCACATAGTTGACGCTGGGGATATCAGCGAAGCTGAAAGTGAAAATGAAGATGGAAACGAAGGAGAAGAAGTTGTAGTCAAATATGCTTCATAAGAACGCCTATTCAGGGTTGTTGCAAGGATAGGTGCTAGGGAAAAAATGGACATTCCAGTGTACGAAGGAATCTTGGATGTTGAAGAACTTCTAGACTGGGTTATATCTCTAGATAAATACTTCGACTATGAGGATGTCAAGGAAGATAAGAAAGTCAAACATGTTGTTACTAGACTTAAAGGGCATGCAACATTGTGGTGGGATGAACTGCAAGCTGACAAACGCTGCAAGGGCAAGCAAAAAATCAAAAGCTAGGATAGAATGGTTGCAAAGATGAAAGCCAAATTTATACCCAGGGATTATCAAATCACTCTGTTTCAGAGGATGTAGAATTTGAGACAAAAGATGATGTCAGTGAAGGATTACATTGAAGAATTCTACAGGATAAACATCAGAGCGGGTCATCAGGAAAGAGATGATGAAAAAGTTGCCAGGTACATGAATGGTTTGCGATATGACATTCAAGATCAGATGAGCATGATGACCATTTGAAATGTGGAAGATGCTTCTCAGATAGCTCTGAAAGCTGAAGAGAAGCTGATCTAGAAGCAGGGTCAAAGATGCCGAGGTAGAAGTCAAGCCAGAGGCAAAACAATTGCCCAAGAAATAACTCAGAAACCTAAAGAAGAGGGGAAGAAACCTCAACCTGAGAGAGGAGGAAGCTCACAAGGAAGGCAATATGCTGATAGAAATACTTTTCCTTGAGCCAGAGGAAGAGGAAGAGGTAGAGGAGGTGAAGTGAAATGCTTCGTCTGTGGAAATATTGGACATAAATCCTATGAGTGTCCAGATAAGAAGAAATATGGTGGTGAAACTCACATTGCCGAATCTCAAGGATGGAATGTTGAGGTAGAATATGCTGAGGGAGGAAGATCTTTGATGATGAGGAAAGTTCTCTTGAAGCCGGAGAAGGAGGTGGAGAACCCAGCCTAAAGAAACAGTCTGTTTCAGATTGCTTGAAAAACTAAGGATAGGGTATGCAAGGTCATAGTGGACAATGGTAGCACAGACAATCTCATATCTACAGAGATGGTATAAAAGCTGGAGCTGGAGACTGTTGCACATCCAAGCCCATACAAAGTTTTGTGGCTACAAAAAGGACATCAAATAAATGTCACTAAACAATGTTTAGTTGAATTTAAAATAGGAGGATATAAAGATGAAATATTATGTGATGTCATTCCAATGGATGTTTGTCATCTATTCTTGGTTAGACTGTGGCAACATGACAGAAATGTAGTTCATGATGGGAGAAAGAACACGTACACCCTGGAAAAAAATGGTAGGACTCGCATGTTGTTGTCAAATAAGGATAAAGAAGTGAAAACAGAGATGAGAAAAACTATACTTCTCATGAGTGGGAAGGAACTTCTTAGTGAGGTTAAGAAGAAGGAAGAAACATAATTTATTGTGTTCAGGAAGCCCAAATTTTTTTTGACCAGTATGAGAATAGATGATTTACTAGAAGAAATCCAGGAGTTGCTGGGAGAGTTTGCTGATATAGTGGTGGACGAACTACCTTGTTCGATGCCACCTATTAGGAGTATAAGCCATCATATCGATCTTATACCTGGAACCAGTTTTCTGAACAAAGCCACGTATAGGTTGACGCCACAGAAAAATGAAGAAGTTAAGAGACAGGTCTAGGAATTAATGGACAAAGGATTGATTCAAGAGAGCTTGAGTCAATGCGTTGTTCCAACAGTGCTCATCCCAAAGAAAGACGGAGGCTGAAGAATGTGTACAGACTCAAGGGAAATCAATAATATTACCATCAGATACAGATTTCCATTGCCAAGGATGGACGACTTGATGGATTGCTTGTGTGGAGCAATTTTTTTTTCAAAGATTGATTTGAAAAGCGGGTATCATCAAATTCGAATGAGAGAATGTGATGAATGGAAGACAACATTCAAGATGAATGAGGGGTTGTATGAATGGCTTGTCATTCCATTTGGCTTAATGAATGTGCCCATTACTTTCATGAGGTTGATGAACGAAGTCCTAAAGGATTTCATAGGGAAATTCGTCATTGTATATCTTGACGATATATTAATTTCAGCAAGAAAGAAGAAGAACACTTAAAGCATCTAGTTGCAGTAATGAGGAGATTACAATGGGATAAATTGTTGAGTAATATGAATAAATCATCATTTATGAGGACAAAACTCATTTATTTGGGTTTTGTTATCTCTGCAAATGAATTAAAAATGGATCCGGAAAAGATAAAGGTGATTAAGAATTGGCCATCGCCGAATAGTGTGTTTGAAGTTCGAAGCTTCCATGGTTTGGCTAGCTTCTACAGTAAATTCATCCGAAACTTCAGAAAAATTAGTGCACCGATGATGGATACGGTGAAGAAAAGACATAAATATTTTCACTGGATGGAGGAAGTAGAGAAGAGCTTCAACCTGCTGAAGAAGAAGATCACTGAGCAACCAATTCTAGTTTTGTTGGATTTTAGCAAGACATTCCAGGTTAGGTGTGACGCGAGTGGATTTGCAATTGGAGTGGTCTTGAGCCAAAATGATAGGCTGATCACATATTTCAATGAAAAATTTAATGAAGAGAAGATTAAGTACTCCACATATGACAAAGAATTCTATGCATTCATACAAGCACTAAAGAAATGGAGACACTATTTGGTTCCCAAGGAGTTTGTTTTGTACATCGATAATCACGCTTTACAATTCGTGACTCAACAGGAGAAGTTGAACCAAAAACATGCTAAATGGGTTGAATTCATGCAGAATTTTACTTTTGTGACTAAGCATATTTCTGGAACTGCTAACAAAGTTGTTGATGCTTTGAGCAAGAAATGTTTGCTTATGCAGGAATTCAGAGTCAAGACTTTGGGTTTTGATAAACTCAAAGAAATGTATAGGTATGTCCTAGATTTTAAAGAGGCATATGAGGCATCTGAGAATCCAATTATAAAGGATAGAAGCCAATGGACTGAATACATGATCCAAGATAGATTATTGTTCAGGGGAAATCAACTATGTATTCCAAAATGCTTCATGAGGGAGAATTTGCTGAAGGAAAAACATAGTGGAGGATTGGCCGGACATTTCGGTCATGACAAGACGTTCTCAAAGTTGAATGGCTCATATTTTAGGCTAGGGATGAGGACAGATGTCAAGAAATTTGTGGACAGGTGCAGAATTTGTCAGCACACGAAAGGAAAAAGACAGAACACAAGGTTATACCAACCATTACCCATACCTGAAAGGCCGTGGGATGCAGTGAGCATGGATTTTGTATTGGGACTGCCAAGGACACAGAGAAGATATGATTCAATATTTGTGGTAGTTGATAGATTTTCAAAGAGGGCACATTTCATACCATGCCAGAAAACCAGTGACGCAACTCATATTGTGAACTTGTTTTTCAAGGAAGTCATCAGACTTCACGGTTTGCCAAAGAGTATTGTGTCTGATCGAGATACCAAGTTCGTAGGGCATTTATGGAGGACCTTATGGAAGAAGTTGGGGACAATTTTGTCTTTTATCTCAGCATATCATCCTTAGATGGATGGACAGACAAAAGTCATGAACAGGAGCTTGGGAGATTTGTTAAGAAGCTTAGTGAATGAACACCACAGTCAATGGGATCATATTCTGCCACAGGTGAAATTCACTTAAAATGATTCACTCAATAGAAGCACAGGGCAGAGTCCATTCCAAATTGTATATGGAATGCAGCCAAGGGGAGTTCCTAAATTGAAAGATTCAGAACAAAATGAATTCAGGAGTGCTAGTGCAGAGGACTTAGCAGAAGGAATGAAGGAGCTTCATAGTCGAGTTAAGGAGCGATTGCAGAGTTCAAGTCAAGAATACAAGCGGAGAACATATCAACACATGTGAGAACTTCAATTTGAAGTTGGTGATCTGATTCTTGTGCATTTGAGGAAGGAGAGGTTCCCAAGGGGAACATATAATAAGTTGAAGATGAAAACGATTGGACCATGCAAGGTCATAAGGAAATTTGGGGCAAACACATATGAGATTGAATTACCCGATGGGGTCGGAATCTCACCGATATTCAATGTTGCGGATTTGTACCCTTATAGAGTTGAAGAAGCAGGAGTAGAGGAGGAATAGAAAGAGGTTCAATGGACAAAACAAATTCATGTAGCTGAAAAGCCACAGATGGAAGGCATGCTTGACAAAAGGATTAGAAAAAAGACTAGGAGGAAAGATTACTTTGAATACTTGGTCAAGTGGAAAGGACATCCAATTGAAGATGCCAGTTGGGAAGATGAAGCAACAATTCATAGGAATGGAAAGATCGTGCAAGAACTCATGAACAAGAGTTCATGAAAATTTTCAAGAAAGGGAGTATGATGCAAGAGCATCGTACACAGCCAGCCAAGCAAGCATAAAGGCGGAAGACAACTGGAAAATCACCAACGCACATTTTGAAATGAATTGAAAAATTAATGAGAAGATATTAAAGTAATAGCTAGGGGAAGCGTACTTACATTTATATCTTGGAGTTGTGAATAGATCTTGACTGATTTCTCTCATCTGTCGAATGTAATAGGCATTTAAGTTTGTTTAGTGAAAATAGGCAGATTTGATTTAATAGATTAGACAGTTTAGAAGCGTAGGAGGGAAAATGGATATAGACACCCTCACCCTTGTATCAATGAAAATTTTGATGATCATTCAGAATTCATAAGCTGTAGAGATGAAGTAGAGAGTCGTAGAGAAGAACACATGTACATGAGCACTTGAGCTAATATATGGATTTTGACTCAATTTTCATGGTGTTATGTTGCTTATTGTTTACATTATTTAAATGGTATGTTTACAGTTGTTTTGTTTCTCTGCTATGCATTTATCTCAATGTTGTGTTGTGTGTATGATTCCATGTTGAGTGTATGAATTCTGAAAGAGGAGAAGAATCAGTTTCAATTGTTTCTCTTCCTAAGAATTCCTGCAAAGAGTGCAGTGAATGTCCGCAAGGTGTACGTTGACGAGGATCTGAGTTTTATCTCAGAAAGCTCGGGAGAGATATCATTGCTCTCATAACCAGTAGAAGTGAAGGTGAGGCATAGACTCATGCAAGGTGTGCACAGGCTATTTGAAGCCTTAGAACTTATCAACTAAGGTGAAGGTTGAAGGACTACTATTGCAAAGAGTGCACAGGGTCGAAGCCTCAAATATCCAGAGGTTATTTGAAAGTTGCCGCAAGTTGTGCGAGCATGATTCCTTTTGGGGGCTTGAGTTTGCAAGTGAGAGCTCAGGAGGGATAGCACCTTTGAAGTGTTCAAAGGGAGATGGATATTGAAATCGTCTCGCAAAAGTCAAGTTCAGGTGGAAGGATGCCAAGTCATTTTGGCCAAGAGATCCTTGAAGAAGAGTGAATGAACGATGAAATTTCTTCATGGAAGAAGTGTCGAAATGCCATGGACCATTGGATCTCACCGATCTGTGAGAAGGTTAAGGCTGAGTGTCTTTTATCATTCAGGAGCTTTGGAGGAGTAGCGACCGTAGGATGAGAAGCAATAGGAGCCATTGATTCTCCTTTGGAGTGGAATTTCGACATTTCATCATTTCAGGGTTCGACATTTCAGCAATTCCAATGACAAGGAGCCGGGGCACTTTGCGTTGAAAACCCCAAAGTCGCAAAATGCAACGTGTCTTTGGAGTGGGGATGTGATCACAGAGGAAGCAGTCACATGGACCGAGATTTGTTCAGAGTCTAATTTTCATTGAGCCCATTTCAACATTTCAACATTTCGGGGTTCAGGAAGTAGAGGAGGCTATGATTTTGGAATCGAGAGTTTCAAACTCCCGATTCGCAAAATCCTGAAAGATCCAGAGCCATCGGATCATGGAAGATCTCAGCCATAGATCACATGGGAGTTGAGGCTTCGGGAATTCAGGAATCAGAGTTTCAAAAGGTAAGGAAACTCTTTGTTATGGAGTTTCACGAGTCGCGAAATCCCGAAGAGCATAAGGAAAAATTCTCGAAAGATTGAGGGACAATAGCTGTTGGGATCCAATCGGGTTTCGGGGTTTCAGGACTCAAGAGGTAGAGTTTCATGGTCAACACAACTCCCAAAATCATGAAGAGAGAAACATTGAAAGGTGGTCCCAAGTATCAGTCATAGGGTACATACGGTGGAAGTCAAAGGAGTGGTCAAGGTTCGGAGAAAACCCTGAAAGAACGTAAGCCGTTGGATCGAGGTAGGCCCACAACTATCGATCTCTCCAAAGGCTAAATTTCAGAGTCAGGGGAATGGAGTGACTAGTGGTTGGGGTCGCTGCATTTCAAACTCCCGGTTACCGAAATCCCAATACAACCAGGACCATAGAATCGAGGGAGGTTCATTGTCATCGATCTCGTCTAAGGGAGCGATTTCGGGTTTCGGGGTTTGAAGAGTCAAAAGACTTGACTCTCTTGCATCGTTGAGTCACGAAATATGAAAATCATCTCTTGGATTGGTTGGAGGTCATATCTGGTGGTTGTGTGGAGGTGAAGACTCATGCCTGGTGCATGTTGTGTAGGTGGGGTTTTCATGAAGGACCTGTGGATTAGATTCGTGGGGTTCCAGTGAGGGACTAAAAGAACTATTTTAGTTCTGCAGATTCGAAGAAGATCGATCCTATGCGGATCTTGGCTCGAGGGTCGAGGGTCTATATCAATTGTGGTATTAGAGCCCAGAACAAATTCTTTGATTTCTGTGGCAAAGAAAGGAAGGGAGAATTTTATATCCATGTCGTCGAGAAGAAGAGACAGGAAAATGCCTGATCCAGCAGTGGAAAGAGAAATGTGTGACTTATGTGCCAGACTTGATGCTATGGAGACAACACAAAGGTGCACAGTTGACGTTGGGGATATCATCGAAGCTGAAAGTGAAAATGAAGCTGGAAACAAAGGAGAAGAAGTTATTGTCGAAGATGCTGCAGAAGAATGCCTATTCAGGGTTGTTGCAAGGATAGGTGCTAGGGAAAAAATGGACATTCTAGTGTACGAAGGCAACTTGGATGTTTAAGAACTTATAGACTAGATTATATCTCTAAACAAATACTTCAACTATGAGGATGTCGAGGAAGATAAGAAAGTCAAACATCTCGTTACTAGACTTAAAGGGCATGCAACACTGTGGTGGGATGAACTGTAGGCTGACAGACGCTGCAAGGGAAAGCAGAAAATCAAAAGATGGGATAGAATGGTTGCAAATATGAAAGACAAATTTATACCCAGGGATTATCAAATCACTCTGTTTCAGAGGATGCAAAATTTGAGACAGAAGCTTATGTCAGTGAAGGAATACACTGAAGAATTCTACAGGATAAACATCAGAGTAGGTCATCGGGAAAGCAATGATGAAAATGTTTCTAGGTACATAAATGGTCTGCGATATGACATTCAATATGAGATGAGCATGATGACCATTCGAAATGTGGAAGATTCTTATCAGACATCTCTAAAAGCTAAAGAGAAGCTGATATGGAAGCAAGGTCAAAGAGGCCGAGGTAGAAGTCAAGCCAGAGGAAAAACAATTGGCCAAGATAGAACTCAGAAACCTAAAGAAGAGGGGAAGAAACCTCAACCCGAGAGAGGAGGAATCTCACAAGGAAGGCAGTATGTTGATAGAAATACTTTTCCTTGAGCCAGAGAAAGAGGAAGAGGTAGAGGAGGTGAAGTGAAATGCTTCGTCTATGGAAAAATCAGACATAAATCCTATGAGTGTCCAGATAAGAGGAAATATGGTGATGAAACTCACATTGCCGAAGATCAAGGATGGAATGTTGAGGAAGAAGACGCTGAGGGCGGAAGATATTTGATGATGAGGAAATTTCTCTTGAAGATGGAGAAGGAGGCAGAGAACCCAACCCAAAGAAATAGTGTGTTTCAGACTGCTAGCAAAACTAAGGATAGGGTATGCAAGGTCATAGTGGAAAACGGTAGCACGAACAATCTCATATCTACAGAGATGGTAGAAAAGATGGAGCTGGAGACTGTTGCACATCCAAGCCCATACAGAGTTTCGTGGCTACAAAAAGGATATCAGGTAAATGTCACTAAACAGTGTTTAGTTGAATTTAAAATAGGAGGATATAAAGATGAAATATTATGTGATGTCATTCCCATGGATGTTTGTCATCTATTGTTGGGTAGACTGTGGAAATATGACAGAAATGTAGTTCATGATGGGAGAAAGAACACGTACACCCTGGAAAAAAATGGTAGAACTCACATGTTGTTGTCGATTAAGGATAAAGAAGTGAAAACAGAGATGAGAAACGTTGTACTTCTCATGAGTGGGAAGGAACTTCTTAATGAGGTTAAGAAGAAGGAAGACACACAATTTATTGCGGTCAGGAAGCCCAAATTGTTTTTGACCAGTACGAGAATAGATGATTTACCAGAAGAAATCTAGGAGTTGTTGGGAGAGTTTGTTGATATAGTGGTGGACGAACTACCTTGTTCGTTGCCACCTATCAGGAGTATAAGCCATCATATTGATCTTATACCTAAAGATAGTTTTCCAAACAAAGCCGTGTATAGGTTGATGCCATAGGAAAATGAAGAAGTTAAGAGACAATTCCAGGACTTAATGGACAAAGGATTGATTCAGGAGAGCTTGAATCCATGCGTTGTTCCAACAGTGCTCAGCCCAAAGAAAGACAGAGGCTGGAGAATGTGTATAGACTCAAGGGAAATCAATAATATTACCATCAGATACATATTTCCATTGCCAAGGATGGACGACTTGATGGATTTCTTGAGTGGAGCAAAGTTTTTTTCAAAGATTGATTTGAAAAGCGGGTATCATCAAATTCGAATGAGAGAAGGTGATGAATGGAAGACAACATTCAAGATGAGTGAGGGGTTGTATGAATGGCTTTTCATGCCATTTGGCTTAACGAATGCACCCAGTACTTTCATGAGGTTGATGAATGAAGTCTTGAAGGATTTCATAGGGAAATTCGTCATTGTATATCTTGACGATATATTAATTTTCAGAAGACAGAAGCAGAACACTTAAAGAATCTAGTTGCAATAATGAGGATATTACAGCAGGAAGAAATTTTGATTAATATGAAGAAATCATTATTTATGAGGACATAACTCATTTATTTGGGTTTTGTTATCTTTTCAAATGAATTAAAAATGGATCTGGAAAAGATAAAGGTGATTAAGAATTGGCCATCACCGAAGAGCGTGTTTGAAGTTTGAAGCTTCCATGGTTTGGCTAGCTTCTATAGGAAATTCATCCGAAACTTCAGCAGAATTAGTGCACCAATGATGGATACAGTGAAGAAAAGACATATATATTTTCACTGGATGGAGGAAGCAGAGAAGAACTTCAACCTGCTAAAGAAGAAGATCACAGAAAAACCAATTATGGTTTTGTTGCATTTTAGCAAGACATTCTAGGTCAGGTGTGACCCAAGTGGATTTGCAATTGGAGCGGTCTTGAGCCAAGATGACAAGCCGATCGCATATTTCAGTGAAAAAATGAATGAAGTGAAGATCAAGTACTCCACATATGACAAAGAATTCTATGCAGTCATACAAGAACTAAAGAAATGGAGACACTATTTGGTTCCCAAGGAGTTTGTTTTGTATAGCGATAATCACACTTTACAATTCTTGACTCAACAGGATAAGTTGAACAAAAAACATGCTAAATGGGTTGAATTCATGAAGAATTTTACTTTTGTGATTAAAAATATTTCTAGAACTGCTAACAAAGTTGTTGATGCTTTGAGTAGGAAATGTTTTCTTATGCAGGAATTCAGAGTCAAGACTTTGGGTTTTGATAACCTCAAATAAATGTACAGGGATGAACTAGATTTTAAAGAGGCATATGAGGCATCTGAGAATCCAATTCTCAGGGATAGAAGCCAATGGACTGAATACATGATCCAGGATGGATTATTGTTCAGGGGAAATCAGCTATGTATTCCAAAATGCTCCATGAGGGAGAATTTGCTGAAGGAAAAACACAGTGGAGGATTGGTCAGACATTTCGGTCATGACAAGATGTTCTCAAAGTTGAATGGCTCATATTTTAGGCCAGGAGTGCACATTTCATACCATGTCAGAAAACCAGTGGTGCAACTCATATTGCAAACCTGTTTTTCAAGGAGGTCATCAGACTTCACGGTTTGCCAAAGAGTATCGTGTCTGATCAAGATACAAAGTTTGTAGGGAATTTCTAGAGGAACTTATGGAAGAAGTTGGGGACAAGTTTGTCTTTTAGCTCAGCATATCATCCTCAAATGGATGGATAGACATAAGTCATGAACAAGATCTTGGGATATTTGTTAAGAAGCTTAGTGACTGAACACCACAGTCAATGGGATGACATTCTACCACGGGTGGAATTCGCTTACAATGATTCACTCAATAGAAGCACAGGGTAGATTCCATTCCAGATTGTATATGGAATGTAGCCAAGGGGAGTTTATGAATTGAAAGATTTGGAACAAAATCAATTCAGGAGTGCTAGTGAAGAGGACTTTGCAGAATGAATGAAGGAGCTTCACACCCGAGTTAAGGAGCGATTGCAGAGTTCAAGTCAAGAATACAAGCAGAGATCATATCAACATAGGTGAGAACTTCAATTTGAAGTTAGTGATATGATTCTTGCGCATCTGAGGAAGGAGAGGTTCCCAAGGGGAACTTATAATAAGATGAAGATGAAAATGATTGGACCATACAAGGTCATAAGGAAATTTGGGGCAAACGCATATGAGATTGAATTACCCGATGGGGTCGGAATCTCACCGATATTCAATGTTGTAGATTTGTACCCTTACAGAGCTGAAGAAGCAGGAGTAGAGGAGGAATAGAAAGAGGTTCAATGGACAAAACAAATGCCTGTAGATGAAAATCCACAGATGGAAGGCATAATTGACAAAAGGATTAGCAAAAAGACTAGGAGGAAAGAGTACTTTGAATACTTGGTCAAGTGGAAAGGACATCCAGTTGAAGATGCCATTTGGGAATATGAAGCAGCAATTCATAGGCATGGACAGATCGTGTAAGACCTCATGAACAGGAGTTCATGAAAATTTTCAAGCAAGGGAGTATGATGCAGGAGCATCGTACGCAGCTAGCCAAGCAAGCATAAAGGCAGAAGACAGCTGGAAAAGCACCAACACACATTTTGAAATGTTTTGAAAAATTAATGAGTGAATATTAATGTAATAGCTAGGGGAAGTGTATTTACATTTATATCTTGGAGTTATGAATAGATATTGAGTGATTGCTCTCATCTGTCGAATGTAATAGGAATTTAAGTCTGTTTAATAAAAGTAGGTAGATTTGATTTAATAGATTAGACAGTTTAGAAGCGTAGGAGGGAAAATGGATATAGATACCCTCACCCTTGTATCATTGAAAATTTGATGATCATTCAGAATTCATAAGCTGTAGAGATGAAGAAGAGAGCTGTAGAGAAGAACCCATGTACAGGATCACTTGAGTTAATATATGGATTTTGACTCAATTTTCATGGTGTTATGATGCTTACTATTTACATTAGTTAAATGGTATGTTTACAGTTGTTTTGTTTCTCTGCTATGCATTTATCTCAATGTTGTGTTGTGTGTATGATTCCATGTTGAGTGTATGAAGTATGAAAGAGGAGAAGAATGAGTTTCAATTGTTTCTCTTCCTGAGAATTCCTGCAAAGAGTGCAATGAACATCCACAAGGTGTGCATTGACGAGGATTTGAATTTTATCTCAGAAAGATCAGGAGAGATATCATTGTTCTCATAACCAGTAGAAGTGAAGGTGAGGCGCAAAGTCATGCAAGGTGTGTGCAGGCTGGTTGAAGCCTTAGAACTTATCAACTAAGGTGAAGGTTGAAGGACTACTATTGCAAAGAGTGCACAGTGTCGAAGACTCAAATAACCAGAGGTTATTTGAAAGTTGCTGCAAGGAGTGCGAGCAAGACTCCTTTTGGGGGCTTGAGTTTGCAAGTGAGATATCTGGAGGGACAGCACCTTTGAAGTGTTCAAAGGGAGGAAGAGATCAAAATCATCTCGCAGAAGTCAAATTTAGGTGGAAGGAAGACAAGTCATTTTGGCCAAGAGATCCTTGAAGAAGAGTGAACGAACAGTGAAATTTCTTCATGGAAGAAGTGTCGAAATCCTGTGGACCATTGGATCTTGCAGATCTATGAGAAGGTTAAGGTTGAGTTTCTTTTAGTGTTCAGGAGCTCAGGAGGAGTAGCGATCATGGGATGAGAAGAAACATGAGCCGTTGATTATGCTTTGGAGTGGAATTTCGATATTTCAATATTTCGGGGTTCGTCATTTCGACAATTCTGATGACAAGGAGTTGAGGCACTTTGCATTGAAAACCCTGAAGTCATGAAATGTGGCGTGTCTTTGGAGTGGGGATGTGATCACGGAGGAAGCAATCACATGGACTGAAATTTGGTCAGAGGCTAATCATCGTTGAGCCCATTTCGGCATTTCGGGGTTCGGTAAGTAGAGGAGGTTGTGATTTTGGAATCAAGAGTTTCAAACTCCCGGTTCGTGAAATCCTGAAAGATCCAGAGCCATCGGATCGAGGAAGATCTCAGTCGTAGATCACATGGGAGTTGAGGCTTCAAGAATTTGGGAATCATAGTTTTGAAAGGTAAGGAAACTCTTTGCTTTGGATTTTCATGAGTCGCAAAATCCTGAAGAGCGAAAGGAAAAATTCCCGAAAGGTTGAGGGACAATAGCCGTTGGGCCCCAATCGGGTTTCAGGGTTTTGGGAATCAAGAGGTAGAGTTGCATGGTCAACATAACTCCCAAAATCACAAAGAGAGAAACACCGAAAGGTGGTCCCAAGTATCAGTCATAGGGTACGTACGACAGAAGTCAAAGGCGTGGTCAAGGTTCAGAGAAAATCCAGAAATAACGTAAGCCGTTGGATCGAGGTAGGCCCACAACCGTCGATCTCACCAAAGGAGAAATTTTGGAGTCCAGGGAATGGAGTGACCAGTGGTTGGGGTCGCTGCATTTCAAACTCCCGATTACCAAAATCCCGATACAGCCAGGACCATAGGATCGAGGGAGGCTCATAGCCGTCGATCTCATCTAAGGGAGCAATTTCAGGTTTCAGAGTTTGAAGAGTCAAAAGACTCGACTCTCTTGCATTTTTGAGTCGCAAAATGCGAAAATCATCTCTTGTCTTGGCCGGAGGTCATATCTGGTGGTCATGTGGAGGTGAAGACTCATGCCTGGTGCACATTGTGCAGGTGGGGTTTTCATGAAGGACCTGTGGATCAGATTCATGGGGTTCTAATGAGGGCTTGAAATAACTATTTCAGTTCTGCAGATTTGAAGAAGATCGATCCTGTGGGATCTTGGCTCGAGGGTTGGGGGTCTGCATTAGTTATTTACCTTGATTTGAAGTATATTCACTTTCTTCCTTTTTTCCAACATCAACACATAATTATTTTCCTTCATCTTCAATATCTTGCTTTGTGCTATTATCACTTGATTCTTTATCTTCACTTGAAATGTTTTCAAAATGACATTTAGAAATAATGCATTCAAGAGATTTTGATGATTCTTTACCTTTGATGATCTTGATGGAGTGGTCTTCAATTTCTTCTTTCTCTTC
>SNQJ01S0207037.1:0-10602 GCA_010110895.2 Picea sitchensis
TGAGTCAACAAATGGCGACTCCACAAGGTAGTCTATTTCCAATATATTGGAACTCAAAACATCAGGTTTTTCTTTTGAACTTTTGAATTAAACTTGTTGATTATTTATTCTTCTCTGGACATGGTGCTTCAACAAGATTTTTGTCAAAATTTAAAGTATGTTCTCGGTAAATACACTCATGGAGGGGCATAATGGGAAAGGAAAAGATAGGGAAGAGTTGTGACCATCAAATTGCAACAAGGAAATCTAACTGGTTTGGAAAATACTCAAAAAATGGTGTTGCGGACAAAAATATAATTAATTTATCTTTTGTTGTTTGTATCTTTCATATTTTAAGACAAATTAATCGAAGTTTTTCAAACCAATGAAAATAAATGTAGCTTGATTGATCCATCTTTTGACCAAAATATTCAAAATAAAATAAAATAAGAGAAAAACAAATGTTATACAAACTGGAATAAAATATATACAAGAAACACTACAGATGAAATCAATAAAATTAGTCAGGTTCAACATATTGTTTCAGATGTGAACCATTATTCATGTAGGAAAATAATCGTCTATTTGTGTCTTTGAGTAAATAAGAATTGTTTCCAACAACAGAGGCAATTATGTAAGAACCTAGCCATAACTTTTGAAACTTTGAATGCTTATCTTTATCAGCATGTGAAAAATCCCATAATAGAACTTTTTCATCTGCTATAAAAGTAGTTGATTTAGATGTTTTATCAAAATATTTATTAACTATTTGTTGTCTCTTTTCAATATTATCAAGAGCATAACTTCTTTTTTCTTCTAAAACTAGCAAAGCATGTAATATTTGAGGGATATCTATAGAGTTTAACTCTTTTTTCCTATAAGGCTAATCTAAGAGAAGTTAATTCAAGTTCTATAGGCATGATAGCTTCTTGGACATATAATAATTGAAAAGGAGTATGGAATGTGCTTATTTTCCTTGTGGTATGATCCACCCATAATGCATAGGTCAGTAAGGTATGCCAATGACGAGGTTTGTCATTAATGATCTTTTGAGAATTTTGACCAAATTTTTATTCGTTTATTCATCTTGCCCATTTCCTTGTAAGTAATATGTTGATGAAGTGAAATGTTTCACTCCAAATATATTGAGAAATAGAGTCAATTTTCCATATATGAATGTTGGTCCATTATCAAAAATAATTTCAATTGGAAGACAAAAACGAGAAAAAATATTCGATTCTAAAAAGGAGATACTTTGCTCATCCTATGTATGTTTAAGAGGAACCACTTCGTAAAGTAGTCTGTTGCAGTCAAGATGAAAATATGATCAACAAAATATGAGTTATTCATTGGTCCAATGAAATCTAATCCCCATTTAGAAAATGGAAACTCGGGTAAGACTGGTTGTAGAGGCATAACAGAGAAATTTTCCCTACCAACAGACTTTTTGCATTCAATACAAGCTTGTACAAACTTATGTGAATCCCTATAGACAAAATGCAATAGTAACTAGTTCTTAAAATTTTGTCAGTAATGGCTTTGGCAACAAAGTCTCCACCAATGTGAATATCAGAATCTGCTAACCCATGAATTTCTTTCAAAATCTTTTGGGTTGTTCTATTATTGACACAACGTAACAATAGTCCGTAAATAGTCACGCGGAAGAGTGAAGTATTCAAAATTAGATATTTTGAATCCTTGACTCGATTCCTTCTTCATTTATGATGTTTAATATTATCAGTACATTTATCATATTGTAAATAATAAATAATATCTTGATACTAGGGATGTGCTACTAAATTGGGATTTCCATATTCAAATAGAAATAGTGCATACAAGGCATTCTCATTGTTTTCAAAAGAATATATTGGTTCAGAATGTTGAGCCAGGTGTAAGGCCATATCATGTCCCTTTATTATATTGGAATTTTTTATCATGAAATGATGTTCCTATATTTTTGCAAGCCAATGTGAAATATTTCCAAATAAGTGTGTTTGTTAAAGAAAAATTTTGACTGCAAGCAAAGGGACTTTTACCTGAGTATGCTTGCCTAAGATAAAATGACAAAAAAATTCAATAGCTTTAACAAGAGAAAAAGTGTGTTTTTAAATTAAAGTATATTTGAATTCATCATCAGATAGACTTTGAATCATGTAAGCTATTGGTTGCTCATTATTATGATCATCCTTCTTAAGAAGAATTGTAGAGATTGTTTCTTTAGTGGAATTTATGTAAATGATAAAATCTTTTTCAAAATCGGCCTTTGCCAAAACTGGTGAAAAACTAATTGCATTTTTAATTTCTACAAAATCCTTTTAAGTATCATCATTCCAAGAAAAAGACCAACCTTGCTTTAACATATTATGTATAGTTTTTACCATTCTTGCAAAATACAGAATAAATCTTATAACAAAATTAATCTTACCCATGAATGATTGGATTTCCTTCTTGGAGGATGGGGCTTGAATATTTTGAATGGAAACAACTCTCACCAGATCAATATTGATTCCTGAGTCAAATAAAATATGTCTGAATATTTTTCCCATAGTGACACCAAAAATTGATTTTGTAGGATTCAATGACATTCCAAATTTTTTGCAGCGAAGAAAAATTTGTTTAAGATGGTCAAAATGATCTTCTCGTGTTTTTGAATAAATAGTTAAATAATCAAGATAAATTTGAATTATTTTACCGATCATATTTTCAAACTCTTTTTGCATAGATCATTGAAAGGTAGTGACTGCATTAATTAATCCAAAATGCATTCATTCATAAGCAGAGGTGCCCCAATGTGTGGTAAAAGTGGTTTTATATTTTTCAATCATCTTGACAAAATTTGATTATATCCTAAAAAAATTTCAAGAAGTGAAATCATCTGAGATCCTGCCACTTACTATAAAATAAGTTCCATATTAGGAAGAGAAAAATTATATTTAACATTTTCCCTTTTCATGTCATGGAAATCAACACATAATATGATATCTCCATTCTTTTTTCATACCGAGACAAGGTTAGATATTCATTTTGAATACTTAACAAGAAAAATTATATGGGCATTTATGAACTTTTCGATCTCTTTCCTGATCATTGCTTCAAGTGTAGGATTGATTGGTATATGTCTTTGCCTTACTAGTTTTTCCTCTTCTTTAATAGGAATTGTGTGTTATAATATAATAGAATAAAAAACACGCAAATAAATATCTAAATTCGTAGAAAATATCCATAAATTTATGCTTCTCTTTTTCCAAACATTGAGCTCCATTATTTAGAGTCTTAGGATTTTATTAAGTCCTTTTGGGGAATAAGGTGGAGCACAACATGAAATCAACAACACAATACTACAAGTTATTTAAGAGGAACAAAAAAAAATTGAAGACAAAGGGTGGTGTCTAAAGACATAGTTGCAACACTCGAGCAGAATGAACTGTGATCAAAACATCACAGGGAATATTGGATTTCGATCACCTAATAACCATGATGAAAATGACCCAAGGGGTATTCTTTTTATAGCCTCAAGATATAACTGATTTCCATAGAATATAGAAGATCTTTTCCACATGCAATTGTCAGTTGTTAGAGTTGACTCTATCAAATCCGCTCTGTCGAGTTGACTCGACAGGGAAGATTGACTCGATCACCTACGTGTCCAACTCGTAGTCTATTGTTGGGATGGTCGACCCACTACCCAACTATCTTTGACTGTTGGTCGACTATCCAACTGACAGGAACGTAGAATACTCGACTGACTGGTGTAGTGCATTGGTCAATCGCCTGACCAATTGTATTCAAATTTTGGTCGACCTCTCGAATGATTGAACCCAAGAGATGTGTGATGAACCATCAATGCTTGATGTTACAACACCACCCCATTAGCACATATCTCTGGATATTCAGGAGGTGAAATTACGTCATTATGACACCCCCATAATTGCATCTTTTTGAAGCCCAAGCATTGTGTGGAGCTTGATAAATCTAGCTTCATCTAAAGGTTTGGTGAAGATATCATCAACCTGATCATTTGTTCTGTAATATGTAAGAGAGATAACATTCTCATGAACCAACTGTCTCAAATAGTGAGCATGGGGATCAACATGCTTCATCTTACTATGGGAAATAGGATTATTAACAACTTGTATGACACGTTGGTTATCATAGTAGATTGTAGTCGATGTCTGAATAGGAAGGCCAAGTTCTCCCAAAAGTTGGTGAATCTATATTGCTTCAGTACCTGCTTGCATGGATCCATGATATTCTTCTTTTGCAGTCGACAAAGAGACTACCTTTTATTTCTTTCATGACCACACCAAAGGTCTAGTTCTATAGAAAAACACATACCCAGAAGTGGACTTCTGATCATCATGGTTGCCAACCCAATCAGAATCGATGAAGCTGGCCATGTAGATTTTCTGAGATACCTATACAGAATATCTAGATAACAATGAAGAATACACAACATGCAATGGTCTAAAGAGAAGAGACAAAAAATGGAGGAAAGAATGAAAGAATTTCAATTAACCGTATTCCACACTCAAAGAGTGAATAGTTTACAATAGATATAGGCTACATGAGTAACTAATGCATCATAATAGTGATCTAGAGAGATCTAGACACTCACTGATAGACATTGAGTGAACTACCACCTATTCCTAGTTAAATTATCTATGCAATCATTGGTTAATTGAGTCACACGTGTGGAAGTGAGATAAACACATGCAAATGTTGATGATAAAACCGAGGTTTCCATGCATGAGTGAATTCCACTATCTTAACTGAGTGTAATTGACTCTGAACTCAAGAGGAATGTTCAATTTTGTAGGGGAATATTTTCTAAAGAGAATATTCTCATCTAAGGAAGTGTTCTCAACATTGGACTATCAAACTTAGGAAAATAATTCTAGGTGAGTGTGTAATATCTCCAACACCCCCCCTGGACACTACTAGGGTGTACATGATGAATGGGTCCCGACAACAAAGGCCATGTTAGGTACCCATTGTATAATGAAACTAATGAAAACTAAAATAAAGTGAGGAAAGAGGGGAAAACTCATGGGAAAAAACCCCCTCAAAATACAATGTATCAAAAGAAGAGAAAGATAGTTGCTAGGAAATTGTCCTTCACTCCACAAAGACCTTGCAATTGTGCAAGGTTATGCTCGGTGAAGATTTTTTTGAAGAGGCAAATGTTTGTATGGATATGATGAAGTAGATGCACCAATGAGATGCCCACCTTATCTTATTGTAAATAATAAGATCACAATCCATGTGAATTTTGGATGAAACTTTGAAAATCGTGTGCCCATTTTTAGAAAAATGCTAAAAATTTGTTGATTTTAAAATGTTCATAACTTCACTTCCTAGACTATGTTCCAGACGAATTTTTTTAGAAATTGGATATATTTTTGAGATAAATTCAAATATCCTATTTTTTCTGCAAATTTTGCTCATAAAATTTCATAATTGAATATGATGTGTGCAACCCCCTTTTTGGCTCTTGAGATGCATGCATGGGATTCTTTGCATGTGGCTCTCGTGATGCATGAATGGTGCATGAAAAAATTTATGCATGTAGCTCCCTATATACATGGATGATACCTTTCATATGCAACTCAAAAAACAGATCTGAAATGGAGTAGACATCATCTTCAATGAATGGAACAAAAAGTTGTGTAGATATCTGTGTAGAAGGCTCTTCAAACTGAGAGGATTGATCTTCCAGTGGTTTTTATACCGAATCTATCTTGTCAACCTTTTTCATGCAATCTTCCTTATTCCAAAATAGAACCTCCAATTTGTTCCATAGTTCGTATGGAGTTGATTCTAGTGATTCATCATATACTTTATGGAAAAGTTCAGGAGAAGACAAGCAGATACATCCTATGGCCATATCTTGTTTATTGAGAAATTCATTTTTCTCATCGGCAGAATCGGGCTCTACTTCCATTGCCATGGTTATTTTGTATAAGCCTCTACTTCTAAGAAGAAGTAGGATCTTTGGCTTCCACTCCAAATATTTATGAGGCGTGAGAAGTATTGTTGGAGAATAATCCATATTTTTTGTTGTTTTGTTATGTCTTCAATACCTACAAAAGAGTGTTGGTGATGATCCTTTCTAGTGGTCTATGGGATATAATACCATGTATAGTTTATGATATACCTGCATAAAATATCTAGCTAAAAATGAAGCATACACAACATACAATGGTGTGAAGAGAAGAGACAAAAAATAGAGGAAAGAATGAAAGAATTTCAATTAACCATATTCCACACTCAATGAGTGAATCATTTACAATAGATATAGGCTACATGAGTAACTAATGTGCCATAGTAGTGATCTAGAGAGATATAGACACTCACTGACAGAAACTAGAGTGAACTTCCACCTAGTCCTAGTTAACTGATCCATGCAATCATTAGTTAACTGAGTCACACATGTGGAAGGGAGAGAAACACATGCAATTGTTGGTGATAAAATTGAGGTTTACATGCATGAGTGACTTTATAACTAAGTGTAATTGACTCTAAACTGAAGAGGAATGTCCTATTTTGTAGGAGAATATTCTCTAGAGAGAATATTTTCATCTAAGGAAGCATTCTCAACATTGGACTATCAAACTTAGGAAAATAATTCTAGGTGAGTGTGTAATATCTCCAACAGACCAGGGAATTTGAACTTTGACGATACTTGATACCAAAATGAGTGGTACCCTTGATATAAAGGAAAATTCATTTGATTGATTTCCAATGGATTTCTTTGTGGTCCTACATAAACTAAGAAACCACACTAACAACAAAAGAAATATCAGGTCGACTATGAGTAAGATAAATAATATTGTCGACCAATTGTCGATAGAGTGTAGAATCAAATACATGTGTTTGACATGTTTTAGTAAGATTTAATCTGGGATAAAAATGATTAGCAAAAGTCTTGTAATCAACCATCTTAAAATGTGTCAATGGATCCATCACATATTTAGACTGAGAAATGAAAAAGCCATCACAAAGTGACAATACTTGAAGACCCAAGAAATAATGAAGAGTACCAATATTTGTCGTGTCAAAGGAGTTTTCAAGTTGTTTCTTCAATCTAAGGATGAGATCATTATTATTTCTAGTAATAAGTAAGTCATCTACATATATAAAAACAATTAAGGTGTCTTTGTTGGTATGGATTACATACAAGTTGTGATCAAATTCACAACATTTGAAACCAAGTCGAAGAAAAAAATTATCGATATTAGAATACCAAGCTTGGGGAGCCTGCTTCAAACCATAAAGCGACTTCTTGAGTCAACATACCAAATTTTAATCTGTCAAAAAACCAAGTGGTTTTTCCATGAAAAATTATTTAGATAGGTCTCCATGAAGAAAAGCATTATTCACATCCATCTGATGGATTTTCAATCCAAAACAAGCAACAAGGGAAACAATCAGTCGAACATAGTTAATCTTTGCAAAGACGGAAAAGGTTTCAATGTAGTCGATGCCTTCCTGTTGACAAAATTCCTTTGCAATGAGGTGTTCTTTATGTCACTCAACATTACCTTTAGAGGTAATTTTTTTCTTGTAGACCCATCGACACTTCACAATGTTCTTTCCTTGCGGTCAAGGAACTAAGTCCCAAGTATCATTCTTTGATATAGAATCAATTTATGTCTACATAGCTTTCTCTCATTAAAGTCATCCTTCATCATCTGAGTATGCAATAGGATCAAAATTTTCTAGTACATAAGTCATCAAGGCAATGTTGGAATGTTGCTTTTGACTTCAATTTTTTCATCCAGTGGAGGCATCTCCAGTAGCTTCAGTTATTTTGGTATCCCATCTGGGTAGACAAGAAACAATTGAACTACGATATACTTTAATATTTTGATTAGAATTTGGAGGATCTTCAATCTATGGGCTAGTCGAGATAGAAGACAATGGACTAGTCGATTTGGAGGTTAATGATTGAGTCGAAACAAGAACAAAATTATACTACCCATTCGAAGGACTAAAAAATGGAATAGGAGAACCAGTGTCAAAGAAAAAATCAAGGGGTTCATCCTATAACAATCCAAAGGAGGCATTCAACAACTGAATTCTAGAAGACTTCTCATCAAATCGTACATTTTTTTTCTGATAATGATTTGTTATTTGATAGAATCAAACAGACGATATGCTTTTTTCTCTTCAAAGTATCCCATCATGATGTAAGCATGAATCTTTGCATCCAAATTATTTCTACAATCATCATGAATGTGAGCCCAGGAAACACATCCAAATTATTACGAGGAAAATCTCTCTATGGCTAGGGGTAAACCAAAACAGACAGAAATGACTGCAGAAATCAACTCTAATATCAAGTATTCTATATAAACAAATATGCTATCAAGACAAGATAAAATGCCTACCTCATCCAAACATTCGATGAAGCCCACTGTTGAGCACTTGACTCAAAGCAATACACCTGCAACTTGTCCTCAACAACTAAGAAACTCAAGCATATGGTGATAATATATAATTTTAGCATATTCAATAGCATAATCCATCAACATTCATAACAAATGCGCCCATGGAATAGCAATTCAAATATTTGCAAGATATTAATTGAACGATAAAAGAGTATTTTTATTAAAATGTAATCAGCATAAGTGAATGGATTACAAACTTCCGTGTCGGCACGGTTCAGAACCGAGAAACTAAGTTCCTTCCAGTTGGACCTCCACCACTTCAATCCTCCACCAAAGGCAAGCTCACATAAGAGAGACAATGAGTTTATCAATCACGTAGGGAAGAGCTTGGGGGTTGAACAATGTGTTCAAAATTAAAAGGACAAAGGTATGCAGACTCAATATGAAGTGAATAATTTCTCCAGAATAACTTTTCTCTCAAAGTTGAGTTATTCTCCCCTTTTCCATAGCTCGGATTTGGCTCATTTGTAGCCTTCAAGTGGAACTGAAGGGTCGATTCAGAATGTTTCCAATATATGGAAGGTCAAGGATCATGGATCTCATGACGTGGCATGGAAACCTGACACCATTTTTTAATTTTGGGCATAAATCTCAATGTATGTGGGTTGTAGTGGTGCAACCTACGTATATGCATGTTGTACTATAGGTAGGGCACATATATGTGGAAAAATAATGTTTTTAGCTCTGGGATTTGCGAAAGGGGACTTCAAGTCTGCATAGGCAAATGGAAAAAGGTCGTATGTGCAAGTTTGCGATGGCCGAAATACATTATAAGACCCAAAAGTGGAGTAATTGGGACCTGGTTGGAAGAACTAGTTGTTCATTACAATTTGTATTGACTTTGCACACATGGCTTCCAATTTGAATTACACTACATATCCATGTGAAAATATACCAAACAGTTGTCCATGTCCATGAATAGGCAATAAAAAGGTGGCTACATGCCAAAGGTTGTCATAGTCACGAACAAGGCCCAGTAAAACTAGTCTCAAAATTAATCTAAAGATATATGTATACAATGGAGTACAATATGATCTCCCATGGTCATTGAAGTCACATAGGTACTGGTCCAATAAAAGTTAGAAACAACTCAGGAAATTTGTGACTATGACCTGATGTCCTCGAGTCTTCTACATAATCCGCCAAAAGTGCAAGTCTACATCGTGTGAATAAAGGAGTTGAGGTCGAACACAATGAGACTTTGTTTGATTACCGATCATTGAGTTATATCGTTAACAAACGTGAGACATCCTACCGATGATGAAAGTAGTTATCAAGGAACCGAGTACATTCTTACAAGTTTGAATAGAAGATTCAGGTTCGAACACTTGAAGAATCCATCGATCAGGAGACATTGATGTATTCCCAACTGTCAATGGCGAGAGAACTTGCCACTAATGACTGCAAGACTCTAGGTAATCATAGGACTCTAGGTATCATCTCCAGAATAGATGAGATGAAGTTGATGGAAGGAGACCCACTGAAAGGAGAGAATTAAGGCATCTCTCATCATTCATCACGAGGTACAAAGTAGGAGCTTGATGATTTGGAGGAAATCGGGTGAAGAACATGTTCACGAACCAACGACCCTGTGCATCTTTTGCATGTGCCAGATAAAAGCGGTACACGAAAATTACCCTATGAATAGCAGCCAATAAGGAAAATTGCTGACAAAGGTGAGGAAACCACCAATAGGGATAATGGCATCCAAGACACTACATGAATCTCAATGTGTGAATAGATGTCTTGCCGTCGAACACAAGGGAAACCGCCCAATCAACGAGCAATGATGAAATGTCAATTGTTGGGTTCAAGGTTACCTACCAATGAGGAAAGTAGGGCGAGGGTGTGCAATAGGACTATAGCTTCATGTGATTCTGAGACACACTGAGGGTATGGACGACATGCAAAGTCAAGAGTTCTAAGGAATGGTCGATACAGGTTGATAGACGTCCTTTGAACAAGAGCATGAGACATATGGAAGACTCTAGTAGCATAGACTCAATGATGAAACTTTGAGATGCATGAGGCATCAATCAAACTCTCCATAGGGACTGGAAGAGTAACCAGTCGAGGGAGTAAACTCTTTGTAATGAGCTCATATTCCTAAGGTCATGCTAAACCCAAAATTTTGATGACAAGTGGACTCAAAAAAAAAATTCTCTGTTCAAAG
>SNQJ01S0207041.1:0-13200 GCA_010110895.2 Picea sitchensis
TGTTTCGCCAGTTTGACCCTTATCCTTTAGCCATTTGACCTAAACTACAAACTGTGCGATAACAAGGCCTCAAAACGCCCTCGAAATTTTGGGACCCGAAAAATCATAGAAAAACTACCAAGATGTCGAACCATTCTGAATTAGTGGAATAGGTAGGTGGCCACCAGTATCCACTTGCATCAATGGCGATCATATATTAATGAAAAATCTGTATTTCTACACCATAGAGGATGAGTGAGTGCAAGTGGACTCTCCTTTCCTCATTGAGAGGTTTATTTTGTGTTCCTTTAGAATTCTCCTCTCTCTCTAACAAAGAAGTGTGCATGAGCTCTTCATGGGAATATGCCAAACACTAGCTAGTGGCTATGTTTACGCAAAATGATGGCCTGAAAATGTGGCTCTCAACATTCATTTAGACAACATAACCTTGCATAATCTTCTCTTCTTTTGAATGTTGCCCCGTGGCTCTTATTTATAGCCAATCTTTAAGCTCCATTAAAACTAGTTCCAGGTGTGAATGGTGCACTTTGAATTGTGGTTCCCTGTGACTTGAAGAGACATAGAACCACCAAAGTACCAACCTTCAATGGGTATGGAGCTCGAGGATGCATGGTATGCTTGCCTTGGAGTACCCTTGATGGGATTTTTGCATTTATTGCACCAAAGGTACTTGAGATTTTACGTTGGGAAGATTTGCACAGCTATCGAACGATCAACCCCTAAGGCTTGCATAGATCATGCAAACATCAAACTGTAAAGTCATGCAGATGTATAAAAATCCCACTTTATATAGTTTTGGGTGCTCTATTGAAGGTGGTGCATAATTTCCATCGAACAACACTATGTTATGTTGTGCTAATGACTTTTTGGATGATCACTTGGATGGTTCTCTGAGGTATTTTTAGGTGATAACAATTTCCCCCTAATGTGCAAGGTAGAGAGCATACTAAGTTGGGAAGATGCACTCGTAGTCCCAAAAAAGAAAGGTAATGAATAATTAAAAAGATCTAATTAATAGTTCATGTTCACAAGAAGCCATCCATGTGGCAAGGAAAAAAGAAGTATGGTTCTTTTTAACCTCCATACCAAGCTAGTTTGACTAACTACTATGCAAGGATGAACTAAAAACTTGTTTTTTAGGCATTACAAAGTGCATAAAAATAGATCCTATCACCTAACTTCAAACTGAAATAAAAAAAATCAACAAAAAAACCTTGTGAGTAAGACAATTTGCACATATCTCGCATAATATAAATGGCATTGGTGTGGGATCTACATGGCTCTACGCATCATTTCTTTTGAAAGTTGTGCACTTATCACATAGAATTGTAGGGGTAAAAAAGAACCACTTTGATTTTGTTTTTGAGTCACACCTTTGATCCTTACATCATTACCGTGACATGTCATATCTCAGTTGTATAAAAGGTTCTCTTTTTCATCATCCATCTGTTTAAATGTCAAGTGAAAGACAGTTGTATGTGTTTCCAACTCACTAGGAGAGTTCAAGTGCTCCATTCATTCATTGTCGTCATTACATTTTTGTCATGCTAAGGGATTTCATTGTTTTCAGCCTATTTTTTAACAAATTTTCAGGGATCATGTCTTCGGACATCCTAACGGCGCTACGAACTAGCTAAAGGAGAGAGTTGGAGATTGGACAGCTTGCAGACACCTGTGTGTTAATTCAAAGATGACACATGTGTGCTAATTCAAAGATGGCAGCATCAAGCCTAAATCCACCCGGTACTCCATGAGAGTGTTCATCATATTTTTCCTTAATACTTACATAACAATTCATACATCCTATTTTATTTTATTTTTGGATATTATTATAATAAATAAAATTGAAAAATAACAAAATGGATTAATAATATCTAAAATTTCATCTATGGTTTTAAATAAGTTAGAGTAGAGTAACATCTTAAAGGTTTTGTTTAACTATTTTAAGTTTTAGTTTTTTAGTTGGAATGACATAAATCTGTAACATTTTATTATTTTCAATTGTTCAGAATTCATTTTTAATGTAGAAATGGATTTAGAATACTGAAAAAACCTTGACTAATTATTTTAAGTTTTAGTTTTTTTAGTTGGAATAACATAAATCTGTAAGAAGTTATTGTTTTCAATTATTCAGAATCCATTTTTGAATGTAGAAATGGATTTAGAATACTGAAAAACTCTTGAGGTACTCTAATTATATATAGAAATAATCACTCAAATCTACTGCTCTAACAATTTATCACCAGATTTTGGACCAAAAAAAAAAAAAAGACTATGACCATCTTAAATACTTAATTACAGTAAAATGTTTTCAAATATAAAAATTGAAAAAATAAAAATGACAAGTGAAAACACTTTTATAAAACCCACTGTTTAAAATCTTCGTTCACACCATTCTGTTCGCTTTGGATTAAATTTGAATTAAAGGCAAAATGATATTTCTTATTCAAAATCTTCCTCAATTGAATTAAAATTGTTTCTTATTCAAAATCGTCTTTCACACTATCAGGCTCACTTTGAATTCAATGCAAAATGATACTTGCATAATGAATGGTTTTTACAGTCAAAGCAAACCGTGTCAGATTCACTTTGAATTCAATGCAAAATGATATTTGCATGATTAAAATAACACGGGAGAGAGCAAATTCAAATGGCATCATGAAATATGTTACGGTCTCACAGTAAAAGCCGTAAACAGCAGCAAACCCTACGAGTCCGCATTTGGTGTTGGTACTGTATTGAAGGGCGTTACCAACATTCCTGCATTCAATTTAGCAGCTCCCAAGGGATGCGTGGACGAGAGGACGTTGAAAGAAAAGGGAGGGAGCTCGTCACGAGTTATGAGTTTTCTGTTCGTTATAAATTAACTAACGGGAGGGAAGTTTCACGCTTAATTTCATGCATGCACAAAATACACCAACTCGCATAGAAAATTTGCCTATGCTGTCATCTCAATCCCTCCGTATCAATGTGAACAAAATCTCTGCTGCTTCGATATAGCTATTTATTTATGTCGCCAATATGTGAATATAATTTTTTTTATTTCTAGTTTGATTTATTGAGGATTATATATATATATATATATATATATATATATGATTAAGAACATGTATTTCTTCTTAAAAGATTATAAGTTCAAATCCAGAAAAAATAAAATATGTATACCTTGATAGATTTTACCAATAAAATAACTGAGTAGAAAAAATCTCATACACTAATTTGGCACTTTACACTGCTACAACCTACAATAAAATCCAATATTTGATTTCTACTTCACCAAACAAGCATTCCAATTCTCGTTATCCTCTCATAACCGTCAAAGCCAAAGCCAAAATGGTTCTGCCTACACTCCATTTCTATTTACAGGCCATATTACTATTATCAAGGAATTTGCCTACCAAGAAGTGGGTCACCTTAGGTAGAGGAGTCTATTATTAGAAATAAATACAACATATCTTTACATTTATTGACAATGGGCACATCTAATAGGTTTTTAGTGCTTAATCAGTTTTGTATGGACAAGATTAAATATTCATAGTAGTCTCAATAAATCAATAGTTGTGACTTCAACCACTAAGTTCCTCACTATTATAAAGTTTACATGTTTATTTTTTTACTTTTACTTGATCATATTTAAAATTTACTATGATGACTAATTGATTGTCACTTTTAACAAAGATTGAAGTTTTGTTACAAACAAGTTTGATATTTATGTGAGCATGCTCAGAGTTTGCAGCTGTGCTAATTATATAGGCACCATTAGCACAGTTGCAAACTAGTTGCTGGTGAATGTTTAAAGGTTTTCATTGATCCAGAAAATAAAATGCTGTAATAAAATGAGAAGTGGTAATAAAATGAAACTCAGTAATGCATATGGCAGGATAATGCTCACATATATGTGAGCATTGTCCTGCCATATGCATTAGTGAGTTTCATTTTATTAGTAATAAAATGAAACTCACTAATGCATATGGCAGGACCATGCTCACATATATGTGAGCATTATCCTGCCATATGCATTAGTGAGTTTCATTTTATTACCACTTCTCATTTTATTACAGCATTTCATTTTCTGGACCAATGAAAACCTTTAAACATTTACCAGCAACGAGTTTGCAGCTGTGCTAATGGTGCCTATATAAGTTTAATATTATTGTTTTCTAATATTTGTTAACTCTCATTCTTATTCATACCACCTTCCATCGCAGGTTTCTGTATGATGCCTATATAAGTTTAATATTATTGTTTTCTAATATTTGTTAACTCTCATTCTTATTCATACCACCTTCCATCGCAGGTTTCTGTATGAGAGTCCGAGGCTGTGTGAAATATCTCTTCTTCGTAGAGGAGATATGAATATTAATCTAATCAATAATCTATAGCTGATGTTTTCAATATGCCTGTAGATTTCCTTACGTCTGCTTCTTCAACACTGTTCATAGTTTCAGGCTGGGAAAGGTTTCGTAGATAAATCTTTGGGTAGCAATACTTATATGGAGGCATATTGATCTATTTTATTTTTAATTAATAAATGTTTTTTTTAAATGTAAATGACATAAGTTTCTTTATTTATCATACATAATTTTCAATATATTTGACTTATAAAAATTATAATATTTAATTTATATAAATTAGTGAGAAAATAATTAATAGTAAAATATTTTTTTTAATAGTAAAAATTATAAAAAAAAAATTAATAAAAAAATATTTTCTGTAATAAAAAACTTTACTATTGTTAAGGATAGATACTAGAATGATGATGATAAATAGGAATTTGGGACACATAAATAAAATTTTAAAGAATTTATTTTCTTAAGGTTCTATAAATCAATTGGATAAACCTTAATCATCATCATCATATAATTAAAAGTAGTAAAAATTGACTCTTTAAATTCATGATGATGATTATTAACGGCGCCACTTCGGGCTTTAAGAAAAGTTTTGATGACTTAGAAGGTTAGGAAGGTCGGTAATGTGACAAATGTTTTGAAATTGAGATCTAATTTGAGCGTAAGCAAGGCATTCTAGGAGAAAGTGTTTTTCATTTTCAACCCTCTTGATGTCACAAATGTGACAAAGATACTTTTGATCTTCAAGATTAGGGATAGCCACCTCCTTATAATATCTTAATTTTCTTTTATCTTCTAATTATTTATCACATCATAAATTCTTCTTAAATTTATATTGTAGCCAAGACTTGGCATCACTCATCATTATGCCATCCTCCCTTGAACAATTGGTGATTTTGAGAAGCTTCTTGTCATCACTGTGCTCTCAATAAAAAAAAAAAGATGACCAATGATTTTTTTAAGCTAAAAATTTCAAGTATAAAAATTATACAAATTATTTACAATTAAAGTTCTAAGTTGTAAAAAAAATTGGATTTGATTGATTTTATTTAAAATTTCATGAAAGATGATATAGAAAGTAATTGAAATAAATAAAATATTTAAAAAATAAATAAACACTTCTATTTTTTTCAAAACTATAACAAACTTTGTAATCAATAATAAAACTCCTTTTAATACCTTAATTCTAGTTCAAATGGAAATTGTACTAATGATTACCTTCTCAATATCATGGTTCTAAGGTGCTATCACTATATTAAATTCAAGGACAATTTTTTTTTTTAAATTTAATTGTCATAATTTTGGGATTATAATTTGGTTTTAAGGTGTTATAACTTTTTTTTTTAATTTAATTGTCATAATTTTGGGATTATAATTTGGTTTTAAGGTATTATCATTATAAAATTCAAGGATAACTTTTTTTTTTAAATTTAATTGTCATAATTTTGAGATTATAATTTATATTAGTAGTAAATATATTATTTTATATAAGAGAATAATAACAATGAACCCTATAATATTAATATCATGCATATTTAATTTTTACATTATTTAATTTTATAATTTTATAGATACTAAAAACTTTGGTAGAAAAAGGGTATTCTTTCTTAACATCAATATTATATTTCATTTTAGCAACAAATTTAGTTATAAAATCTAATCACAACTTTACCATGAAGTTTTGAAAAAATCTCAATTTTTAAAAATCTTTTCATGCTTAATAAATTCTATGTATAAAACCTAATCACAACTTTACCACGAAGTTTAGAAAAAATCTCAATTTTTTAAAATCTTTTCCATACTTAATAAATTCTATGCATTTCATCTTAGCAACACATTTTTTTATAAAACCTAATCACAACTTTACCACTAAGCTTAGAAAAAATCTAATATTTTTTATAATCTTTTCCATACTTATTAAATTCTATGCAAATTGTTAACTCTATACAAATTGTTAAAAGATTTTATTAAATTCATAAAACAACAAATAAGATCTTTGTTATTTAGGATTTTATAAAATTCATAAAACAATAAATAAGATCTTCATCTTTATTTATACAATCATGCCTATCCAATCATGGCTATGTTGTTTTAAAGAATACGACTCAATAATTTTTTCAAAAGCAAAATCCTTGTCTAATAATTTGATTAAAAAAATGTTGAATACAAACATTAAAATCAACCTACAATGTCAAAAAAAAATTATAAAAAAAAATTGAAAAAATGTATTATTATATTTATGAAAACAAAATTAAAAATGAATTTGTTATTTTTTTAAAACCAATGAATAAAAAAAATGATTTAATTAAAAAGAAAAANAACACATCATTATTATTAATGATTTAAAACATTATTAATAATAATAAATTAATATATTAATTTTTTAAATTGATATTTATATTTTTGATAATTACGTTATTAATAATAATGAAAATATTTATTTAAATATATTTTTAAAACTATTTATTAAGAGTTTCATTTACATTTGTCAATTAGGTTTAGTCCTAGTGATGTATGGTGAGAGGTGTTTTCCCCTATCCATGTTCAATTCCCCCAAGTGACATGTTGAGTTTTTAAATGAGTATGCTATCAAAAAAAAATCCTCTAGTGTTCCAAGGAAAAACAAATATAGTCCTACATTTAATTTTTTTAATATAAATATATGTTGAAACTTTATTGCAATATGTAATAAATAAACATAATAAACCAACACATATAATTTATATGGTTGTGAATTGGGTTTAGCTCAGGTGGTTGGGTTGGGAGGAATGATTGTTATCTTCCCCACCCAAGTTCAATTCCCACAAGTGACATGTTGATCTCTTAATATTTAATGGTTTTCCATGGAGTAAAGGGCCTATATTAAGGGAGAATGAAGAATCTAAGGTTCCTAACATAGAAGGATTTTGGAAAAGAAGATCCACATATAGCTTGAAATCCATAGAAAAAAGCTTTGAGTCATGTAAAAATATCTGAGATTGCAGTCGTCATGTAAAAATATCCGAGTAGGCAACAACTGACTGAGCTTACAATTATCAACATTGCAATGGCAATGACGAAGACGAATTTGAAGAATCTCGTGTTTGTAAAGGTGAACAAGATGCAGTTGGGAAACACAGGGCATACGTTGGTCGTGAGTTCCAATCTGGTGTTGTAGAAGGCATGCCCTAATGGCACTCAGGTTTTCCAAATCTGCATTGCAGAGTGCATTGTGGGTAATGATATTGGGATCATCATTATTTCCAGAAATGAACAAGTTGANGGGCATACGTTGGTCGTGAGTTCCAATCTGGTGTTGTAGAAGGCATGCCCTAATGGCACTCAGGTTTTCCAAATCTGCATTGCAGAGTGCATTGTGGGTAATGATATTGGGATCATCATTATTTCCAGAAATGAACAAGTTGATATAATGAAGGAGATAGAAAATGTAATTATCTGAAATGAAAAGATTGATATGTCAAGGGGCATGATGTGTCTTGTTGCAGAAAGTGAAGAAGAATTAAGGTCGTTGAACCAACCTTTTTGTTGTTGAATATGAATTGGTCAATATCATGTTATGGAGCGACATGATTGCAGGGTATTCACATGGACGGAGGTCGAGAAGGACGTGAAATCAAACCCCGCGTAGTTAGAGACAAAGTGAAGTGGAGATGATGGAATTCTTTAGGAGTATGCGAAGGACAAGGGAAGTAGTTCTTGGGGTTTGTAAAAGATGCATATTAAGCCTAGTGAACTCGAGCACAAAGTCTCGAGGTCAAAGCAATGGAGAGAGAATGAGAAGTGTCGAGATAACAATAATTAAAAAATAGATATCATTATTATGGAGTTGAAAGTATGCAAATGGGAATACTATTGTAATACCTTGATAAGCATGCATACTCTTGCTAATTTACCCGTAAAATATATATGTAGACATAGGTGATAGGGGGAGCATGTAGGATTCTCAGATACCTCGGTTATAAACTTTGAGGGGGTAGGGTCTAGAGGTGAGCGACGCAGACTCACTTGGCCACTATTTGATCATGGTAAACCCCAAGTCAAGTTTAAAAGGGGGAATGTTAAGTTAAACTTGACTCGGTAAAAGAGTCAAAGTTGTTAGGTCAACAAGGGTGGTTTCAGGCACATGGTTTTAGTAACATGTGGTTTCATAGCCCATGGATTGCATATAATAAATCCTTTAAAAGGTTGGTGATACTCCATTGTAATGTGCCAGGGATGTGAAAGGTGATGGTTGACTTGGCTGAGGCCAGGAGGTTGGTCGGCTTGGCCAAGTTTGGCTAAGGGACTAATAAATCTATTAGTTAGTTTTTCCCAGTTTGGGTTTTCTAGGTTACATCTAGTGCATATGTTATGTGTGGTATTTGTTGTTGGTTGAATATTTTCAGTCTCTTGCATGTTTATTTCTCTTCATTAGCAAAAAAAGTCTTTGGTGCATCAATATAGATGCAACTTCGAACATTGGGAAACTGGAATTCTTGAAGAGTTTGGAGATTGATATTGTCATTGTTTATAATAAACAATTTTTTTGAAGAACTACCTAGGAAAGTACGGTGTCATTTATGATGTTGTTAGTAAGTGAAGAAATTTAGAAGTGAAAGGATAAGAGTATCTTTCTATATGAGGTTATGTAAACAAACATTTAAGCTTTATCATAGTAATATGTTTCCCTAAGAGATTACAAAATCTCATGCTTATTCTTTGACCGAATGAGATTCTATCTCAAATAAGTTAATCATTGTTCTTAAAAGAATAGAAAACTAGCTTCTACTTGTATAAACTCTAGAATCTATTTGGAATGCTAATTTACAACAATTACAAAGTCAATGATATAACTGAATTTTGATTTCATTCACACTTGTTCAAGATTTGATCATGAAAATATTATGCAACTTTGTAATTGATCCAATTATTTTGGATCTTCACGATCCTTTGTATTTTTTGTTTGGTCTCAATTATCGTGGGAATGGTTGTTCCATTAATGGTGGCATTGGGCTTATAAACTCTATTATTCTTTATTAATGAAGTAATACTAACACGTGATCTTAGAATCAATTTTATCAAGGGAGGCTAGTTGTAAACCTAATCTCTTTTGAGTCTTTATATTGATTAATATGTATTAATATTATGGAGTTGTTACACTTGCCTTGAAGGTGGCCTCTTTAAAGACCCTACCAACATGTCATATTTGAACAAATTCTACCCTTAAGTAACCCCCCTACTTCGAACCACCTCCGTTTGTATATTTCAATTGGTAAAAATGTTGATATATTTTTAAATCTTTTTTACAAAAACATTTAGATATTTTTTGACACTCCTAATCTATTGTTCTTTCTTGATTTATCAAATAAATCATTCACCAACATATCACATCAGTTTTGTCAGCAGTGTAAGTCGATGGACTCGAAATATCACCTCTATAGCTTGGGAAATTTATTCACCTTCACACACACTACATCAATTAAGAAGTGTATGCTTAAGTCAAGCTATGAATAACCAAGCAGAATATGCTACCATGATTGTCCTGCTAGCTGATGCTACCCAACTCCATATCTAACATCTCAGTATATTCTTGGATTCCTAGCTTATCGTCTCGCAACTGAGTAATGTTTACCATGTTTGTGATCCATAGCTATTTAGAAAGTACTTGAAAGTCAAACTTCTATCAATGAATTTTGAATCCATCACATTCATACATGTTCCTAAAAGTGCAAATCATTTTGTAGACAACATTGCAACTGAAATTTTAGAATGGCATCTATCACATTAAAACATTGTTTGTTAGGATTTATCTTTTAACAGCATATGTGTGTTTTTATCATCGTCACGATATAAAAAGCATATAACATAGAACAATAAATACACAAGATCATCCATCACATCATCAACACACCACCAAGAGTCATCAAAACTCTATGTGTGTGTGTAAACATTTTCAAAAATGGGTACATCACTACATCCAATCATCCCTCACTATGGTCGCGCCATCACAACATATGTTTCATATACAAAATAGGGGCATTTCCCCTACCACTATGAAATAATATAAAAATGTGGGCCATGCCCATACACAAAAATACACAACATAAGCCACTAAGGTGGTGGAAGTTTTATATATCCCCTAGATGGGGGTGCTCTACCAACAAACTCAACCCATCCTACTGCTCTATATCTCTCGGTCGAAGGCCTCCTCTACCTAGTGGTGAGAACACTTGCCATTATTGTATGTCTCATCAATGGGCACTACTTGGGATCCATACTAGTACAAGCATCAAGAACCTCCTCATCAAATTTTTTCCACCTGGGCTCCATCACTCCTCACAAAACTCGGTCAAATCGTCATCACAGGTCCATCAACTATGTCTCAAGCTCAACCACCCGCTCTATTGGTCTCCCCTCCTCTGGGTTTACTCGTTGTCTCCGGCAAGATGACTCGACCTTGACATCATGATGGCCCTGCCACTGCCTTACTCTCTCTGGCTCTCGTCAGAATGTCACTGTTGGTCTCCTTGCTACCACAGGGACATCCCTCATAATAGGGATCTCCCTCCCTCATAGTCCCACATCTACAATAATAATAAAAACAAATTACCCATTATTAATGTGTCAAATAAATAAAACCATGAGATAGAGAAATCAAGTAAAGACATAAATGCAGTAAAAAAACATACAAGTACTTACCTATTTGATCTTAGGCTTCGCCTCAGTGCAACACCATATCTGGATCATGCTAGTAGTCCATACTTTCATACAGGTACTCCATGATAATATGAGGTATCTGTAACCATCAGCATTGATAGTGGGGATTGAAGTACCTCTCCATCTCCCCTCTACCCTCGTGGCTGAGGAGGTCTCCCCATCATCTCATTTGGGGCTCCGATGTCCCAACCACATATAGGTCTATCTATGGGCATAAGAGCACCAACTGCTTAAAGAAAAAGTAGTATAGGTATAATCCAAAGGAAAATTCCCCCTCCTAATGCCTCCAACATTGTGTCAATTGGGTAAACATGGCCTCCCTCATCAGAGATGCCCATGCATAGTGGTGACCCTAGATCACCCTCTCTACGATGGTCATCTAGGCCCTCATAATACTCTATGTCCCCAAGGATCCATAGATCCTCACTACCATCGTTGTCGCAACCCAAGTGGTTAAATCCTATATATCAACAATCTGGATCGAGCCCCCTCTCACAGCCCCATCACTAGAGCAGTATCACATGATCAAATCCTAAACAATAGTTTTTCCCTCCATCTATGGGCTCACTTTAGGCATCTCCCCTCGAATGGAGAGCCCCATCAGAAAATAGATATCTACCTTAGTAGATAGCTCCAACATCTTCCCTCATACCTCAAATGTCGACGATCATGCCTCCACATCTCAATCATAAAAACCAATAGCTCCTTCTGGGATCATAACAAAGTGCATTCAAAATATTTGAGAAGGCCATAATCTACCAACTCAAGTCGAACGACAAGGTCCCTTTGGACCTCCGTTCGGAAAGCGTTATAATCTCATTCATGCCACCGAATCAACATAATGGTCAATCACAATCTCAGTACATGTACCAAAACACAATTCATCTAGTCTTAGGACCCTTCCATCCATTCAAACTACTTAATTTCAGTAGGTTGTACCATTTGTGTAATTGTACCCAAAAATAGTCGTGCAACTAGTTTCGCACAGTTGTTAAATGCACAGTGATGTTGAACAGTCGTGTAACTTATCCCTATAGTTTTTCAACTAACAATCGTGTGATTGTCTGCGTAGATGTACAACATACACATATTCACACCTGCGTGGGTGACTAGATTACAGTTGTGCAAATGTGAACGATAATCTTTTGATTTCCCATGCAAATTGTATGGTCGCTTCATAAAGGGTCCATACGGTACTCAAATCCCCCCGTAGATTAAGGGGAAATGGTTGATCTGGATTATATTGAGAATGAAATGAGATATGAATAAAATATAGTAGAGGATGCAGAAATATAGTGAAATCCATATTCTATTAACGAATGGAATACAAAAGACTATAAAATGCAAAGCACATAAACTAGCTAGAATGGTGATAGCTTATCCCTGAAGAAAGAGATTTCTTGACTATGCTCATTCATAAGAAGTTAATCGATTACAAAGAGGTCGAAAAAGACTTTTAACATAAAGCACAATGAGAAAACCTTAAACATCAAAAAACGTAACCTTGGAAGATGAAACGCCAAAAGGTTTTTGGGCCCCAATGTGGCTAATTGATACATCAACTTCATGGGGGCGTTACTTTTGCATACAATCTCCATTTGGGGCACTTAGTATCCCATTGAAAAGGTCTATACAAGAAGTACACATATCAAATGGCCCAGTACATGTGTTTAGTTATCTATTGGGCCTTGCCACATCAAAAAAACGTCATTTAGGGCCTCGAAAGTTTGGGGCCCGAAAAATCATAGAAAAACTGCCAAGATGTCGAACCATTCTAAATTAGTGGAATAGGTAGGTGGCTACTAGTATCCACTTGCATCAATGGCAATCATATATTAATGAAAAATCTTTATTTCTACACCGTAGAGGATGAGTGGGTGCAAGTAGACTCTCCTTTCCTCCTTGGGAGGGTTCTTTTGTGTTCCTTTGGAATTCTCCTCTCTCTCTAACAAAGAAGTGTGCATGAACTCTTCATGGGAAGATGTCAAACACTAGTTAGTGGCTATGTTTACGCAAAATGATGGCTTGAGAATGTGGCTCTCAAGAATCATTTAGACACCATAACCTTGCATAATCTTCTCTTCTTTTGAATGTTGCCCCATGGCTCTTATTTATAGCCAATCTTCAAGCTCCATTAAGACTAGTTCCAGGTGTG
>SNQJ01S0207043.1:0-12505 GCA_010110895.2 Picea sitchensis
CTAAAGGCGTACACCTATTGATAATGGGCAGATTTAATAGGGGTTTAGTGCTTAATAAGTTTTCTATAGACAAGATTAAATATGGCTGGAATATTCTTAGTAGTCACACAAAATAAATGGCTGTGATTGCAATCATTAACTTCCTAGCTATTATAAAGACATCAGTTTATGTGTTTACTTTTTTACATTTACTTAATCATATTTAAAAATTATTTTGATAACTAATTGATTGCCACTTAAGTGATTAACAAAAATTAAAATATTAACACATAAATGAAGCCCAACCCTTTATTTATTAATCAATAATAAAATTTAATAAATTATTTACCAGCCGATACCTTTCGGCGTTATCCAACTGCTGTATTAGCAGCTGTACTAATACAGCAGTTGTATTTTGTATTTTGTATTTTGTAGCAGTTGTACTAATACAACCCTTTATTTATTAATCAATAATAAAATTTAATAAATTTTTTACCAGCCGATACTTTTCGGCGTTCTCCAACTGTTGTATTAACAGCTGTACTAATATAGCAATTGTATTTTGTATTTTGTATTTTGTAGCAGTTGTACTAATACAGCAGTTGTATTTTGTATTTTGTAGCAGATGTACTAATACAACAACTGTATTTTGTATTAATATAACAAAATATAAATAATAATAATAATAATAAAATTAAAATAATTTTTTTTTTAAATATATATATATATATATATATATAACAAATTAAAGTAATAAATAAATTGTTTTAAAAATAAAATAATAAATAAATAAAAAATAGAAAAACACTAAGCATCGTGGGTCCTCGCATGAGGCCCACATGTCTCCTGCTCCCTCACATCAAAATAAGAATGAAACTAAAATAATAATAAAAAAGAACGAAAACATCGTTGAAACCCTAATCGCTACATCCCCTTCGTCGTTTGCTTGGTCATCTGGGTAGTTTGAGCATGATGTAGGTGTGGCCATAGCTCCATGGCTTGTTGCCTGAAGGGCATGGCCATGGTTTCCAGGCAGACCTCCACCTCCTTCCTCTCACGTTCAGATCAGGGTTGTACATTGCTTGGTGTGGCCTTGACTCCATGGCAGGTTTCCTGAAGGGTCCAGCCATGGCTTCTAGGCCGACCTCCGCCTCCTTCCTCCCGTGTCTCTCAGCCACCAACAACCCATGCTAATTCCAAAGAAACCAGCACCTAGTGAAGATCTTGGTGGTAGCGATTTGTAAGCCAAAGGAGGTCACGATGTTTTAAATTGTTTCATCCTCAAAGCAGCATATACATCGACTGCAATTCTAGACCACGAGAGGATCTAATCCCATCATGCAGGCATAGAGTAGGTGGGGTAGTGGCTACTTTTATCCAAGTCGACCCTTGCAAGGAAGAGGTTGATGAGGGATTTCGAGTGATTGCAGTAGGATTGGTTGGAAGGCATCAGCGAGGCACCTCGAAACAACCATATTATTCTTTGGAATGGCAAGTCACCTCCTCCTCTTGGACCAATTCTCAGTCTGCAACTGTGGTCAGAGGTTCTGTTTTTTTTGCGAGCTTGAATCCCTGCATTTATTCTCTACGGGGTGGAAGAAGGGAAGGGTCGGTCGCATGGCAACCCTTCCTTCTCTTTTTTTAAACTATGTTTCTCGGGCAAGTTCTATACGATCGCTACTCGTCCATGGACAGCCTCGTGGGGACACGACCATGGCCATGTCCATGGCTGGCCCTTTTGGGATTGGACATGGCCTGCGACCCAACCAAGGCACGATCATAGCACCAACGGGGTTATGGATTGCAAGATAAGGGTTTTTATTTTAATTTAATTTAAAAAAATTAATGAGTGCTTTGTTTATATTTTTTTTTTGTTTATTATATAGATAATGCTATATTAAAACTATTATATATAGTAGATATAAAAATAAAAATAAAAAACTCTTCTCCATATTCTTGTACCTAATTAAGAGTTGTCGAATCTTCTAGGGTTTATGATTTTAGGTGAGGATGAGCGAAGAGGCGTTCTGTTAAACCGCTACACGGAAAAAGTTGTGAGTTGGCTCTATATTTGTTGCAAAATCTTGTTATCTATCTGTCAAGTTGAAGTAAGAATTTCCAATGGTCTTTCCTTCTAAAGATATGATAAGAAACAAGTCTTTTTTTTTCATATAAATGTCACGGACTGTGAAGACCCAATAGTTCTGGTGGTTAAATTGACTAAAACCCTAAAATAGTGAATGCATTGTTACTGGATGTTGTGTTTATTTAGGCTTTTGTTCGCTTAAAATGTCTATTTATGGTTTGTGGACAAAGCTAATGAAAAATTACCTAGCGGAAGAGTTTCATCTTCCTAGCAGAAAGTGGCAGATTCGAGAGCAGAAAATGGCAGGTTCGAGCTGTTTAATTTTCAAGAACTTAGTCATACCATAACCACCTTCACTAATAATAACAAGCAATTAGGTTTATTGTTAAAATATGCAGACTTATGTAGCTAAGTGTTTATTGGCTTATATATATATGATATTTAAAAAGATCTAATACATTCTTTTGTCTGGTTCATTTCTTTGTTTCTCTTCCCTGTTTCTCATATTTAAAAATTTTGACATCCTCTAACCCTTCATTCATGATGTCTCTATCCTTTGTAGGTACAGGTGGAAATTCTTATAAGTAACTAGGTGGTTGAATAGGGCTCTTACAATTAAACCTATGGGAATAGTAGCTCTTAAGCAATTAAACCCATGGCTAGACAGATAATCTCCTGGTTTAGGTTTCATTGAGTAGTCTTCCTTAGGATCTCATGGTTATTTGTTTGGGGTAAACTCTAGTTGTTTAAATTTCTATGTTATTGTTAGGATAAAAGTCTAAACTTTTGTCTCAAGGGTAGCCCTCGTCTGGCTTTTGAGGTGGAAATTCTATAAGTAACTAGGTGGTTAACAGGTCTCTTACAATTAAACCTATGGCTAGACAGACAATCTCCTGGTTTAGGTTTCATTGAGTAGTCTTTGTTAGGATCTCAGGGTTAGTTGTTTGGGGTAAACTCTAGTTGTTTAAATTTCTATGTTATTGTTAGGATAAAAGTTTAAACTTTTGTTTCAAGGGTGGGTAGGCCCTGGTTCAAGTTTTCTTTGAGGTGGAAATTTTATAAGTAACTTAGGGTGGTTGAATAGGGCTCTACAATTAAAACCCCATGGCTAGACAGATAATCTCCTGGTTTAGGTTTCATTGAGTAGTCTTTGTTAGGATCTCAGGGTTAGTTGTTTGGGGTAAACTCTAGTTGTTTAAATTTCTATGTTATTGTTAGGATAAAAGTCTAAACTTTTGTCTCAAGGGTGGGTAGGCCCTGGTTCAAATTTTTGAACTGGCTTTGATACCAAATGTAATTCCTTTCCCAGGTCTTCATAGTTAAACTTTGAAGTCATAATCTAGTTGACAATCTGATTTCATGAAGTCTGAAATTTAAGGTGTTTATCTTTGTTTTTAACAAGTCAATAAAACCATAATCAATTACATGAAAACCGTTTCATGAATACATAGTAAAATTTAATTCAATCAAAGATAATTTATCATTTACCTCTTGAAGAATAAGGTTGTCTCGGTTATTGTTGTCTGCTTTCTCTTGTTGTTAAGTGCCTTGTGTTGTTGAAACTGAAACTACCTGAAACGGTTTCCTTCCAGCCAGCTAGGAATAAAGTTGTTGAAACTGAAACTACTTGAAACGGTTTCCTTCCAGCCAGCTAGGAATAAAGCCTCTTCGGCTCCCTAGATCTAGGAAATCATATTTTCTGGCCCCCAAACCCAAAATCCTAGCAACCCAGTCCATTAATAAAAAAAACCAAAGAAATTATGCCTCATTCCCCTTTCCCTCTCTAGTTTCTCCTTCTCCTCCCAATAAAAATACCCTCTCCAAGTCCAACCCCCTCTTCCTCATCCTCCTCGCTTGAACCCTTCCCCCCATTAATTTCCCAAGTGCCTTATCTTTTGTTATTAATTCTCTACCTACCTTTAATAAAATAAAATAATAATTCTTTTAATTGTTGCATTACTGAATTTAAAAGATGAATATAAAATTCCATTAATTCAATAATTAATTGATTTAATTAAAACTAAATTAATCATAATAATTAAATTAAATTAACTGGGTGTTGTTGGTGGAAAGGCATGAAACCTTGGAAAAGGTCATATCAAGCCTAGTATTGAGTTCATCCACTTCTAAACATTTAGTTCTTCCTGCAAACTATTTCTATTGCTACTTACCTTTCCTCATCTTCTTCTCAAGACACTAAGAAGCACAATTTCCATGCTTGTTGTAATTGAAGCATTTGATAACTTAAATCATTCTTCTGCTAGTTAGAATACCCTAAGTATTATTTCTTCTTATGATCCTTACTGGATTCCTTTTTTTACTTCCTTCCTCGCCTTCCCAATGAGGGCTAGGTCTAGAACATCTTCATAACTAGTTAATACATGTAGTCTCATCTCCTCTCCAATGAAAGCATCCCACAACTGCTCAAAATCAAGTAAATTCTCTCAACCATAGATAATTTGGACAAAGTTGTTCCATGGTGGACCAAATCCATTTGGAGAAATATGAAGTACCTCATTATCCTTAACTATGTCCACATTTGTTGTGTTTTGATCTCTTAGCTCTGTTATCTTCATGAGATAGCTTGTAACCTTATATATATTTCTCATGTGGGTAGCATTGAGCTTGTTCTTTAAGAGCATCTTCCTAGATACATTCACACTTTGGTAGAAGGTTCCCAAGGCTTCATACATATCTTTGGTAGTTTTCATCCCATTGATATGAGGATCAAGTGATCCTTCATTGAACCCAACAAGATTCATTGTGTTGCCACTAATTTATTGTTGTGTTCTACCTTATCTTTTGGATATTAGGTGGTATAACCACCTTCTCCACAAGGTACCATAAATATACCATTTTCCATAGGTTCTACATGACTTCCATGGCATGAAGTTAGAGGCTCCCTCCAACAAGTGACTCTCTAGTTGCCATTGTGGCAATTGTTTTGAACAACCTATACTCTACAATCACTGGATCAACAAGGAATTCTCACCCCACAACCCTTCTCAAGTCCATCTATTGATCACTAGCAAAATTCTTTTCTGATCATTGAAGCATGGACATATTTTCCCCTGAAACCCTCCAAAAATGCTCTAATCCAGACAACTTTTCTCTCCATACACAAAATTGGGAAGATTTCAAAAAACGCACTCAAATACCATGTTAAATTTTCTAAACCATGGTGAACAAATTTTGCACTAAAAGAATTCCTACAAAAAACTAAACAACAAAAAATTGAAAGCTACTCAACACTCCACTTTGTAATTAATGCTAGAACCTATAAACACATATAAACACATACTGTAAAAAAATATTAAGGAAACTCAATAGATGACTATCAAAACTTGCTATTGCTTTTCATTATTTCTAAAAATGAAAATCTACTACAAGAAAATAGCACATTGCTTATTGTTGAACTAAAAACTTAATAATTAATTAAACCTATCCCCCTGCCTTCTCTTTTATATACTAGGAAGAAGAGTAGGTACAATGAATCTAGACACATGCACACCAACACCTCAATCGGAGATGATTTGAGGCATGCAAGCATACATCCTCCTAGATATTTTATCCTTAACTACTATGATATATGTGCTTTACTAAACCAATCTAAGCTACATGATCCTTAGTTAACCGATGCATGCAAACTTTAATTAGAAACTTAATACATGTAAATGGCGTGCACCTTCATATACAACATGTCTAACACATGCACGTGCAAACTTATTAACACATGCACATGTAAACTATCTAATACATGCATATGCAATCTGATGAACACTGTGTCATTATTAATGCACCCTATTGTTGATTTTAAGAAAGATAAAGTGTTCCCTATGCTAAGAATAAGAAAGAGAAAGTGCACCCTATTGCTTCCCAATTCGTACAATAGAATAGATCTATTCATAAGAGTGCCTAGCACAACAAAGCACTTACCTAATGTAAAATCTAACAAACAGTACCTATCCTAAGTGTTTGAGATGTTCTCTCCATGTTTTGTTGTATATGAGAATGTCATGAAAAAATACTAACACAAACTTCCTTCCATAGGGTGAAAAAATTTGTTCAATGCTTCTTGAAACATGGAAAGAGCATTAGTTAACCCAAACAACATTAATTTGTACTTGTAGTTTCCTTCATGCATTATGAAGGAGGGTTTTGCAATATCTTCCAATTTTACACAGATTTGATAATATCCCGACCTCAAATCTAATTTTGAAAAATATTTGGCTCCATAAAGTTCATCCATTGTTTCATCTATAAACAGAATGGGAAATTTTCTCTTAATCACTAATTTATTTAACCCTCAATAATTTATGCATAACCTAAAAGATCCATCATTTTTCAGCACTAGAACAATTGGTGTTGCATAAGGGATTTTTCTTTATGTATAACTCCACGTCTCAACACATCTTGAATCAATCTCTCTCTTTTTTTATGGTGATGGGGATACCTATATGGCTTAAGATTGACAAATGTCGAGTTTAGTTTTCAATTCCCCTCTTTGGTTTCATCTACATGGGTGGGTCTTGGAATAGTTTTTCATGTTTTTGGATTAGTTATTGTATCTTCGAATTCTTGGAAAAAATTAATTACAATGCTAGGATCTCCACTAAATAATATTGTGGCACATGTGTAGGTGCTCCCTTATTAATCAATTTCTCCATTTGGTGTGAGGTTATAATTTGGGTGGGAAGTGGTTGGAACCCATACAACTTATATTTCTCCTCTTTCCACTTGAATTTGATAAATTGTTTTTGGTGGTTTGTGGAACATGTACTCTATGTCTGTGGTCATTGAACCCCTAATACCACATATACTCTCCCTAAGGTCACTATGTAGGATTCAAATTCTAAGCTACAATCTTGTGTTTGTAACTTTACCTTGTGGCATTTCCGTATGCCCTTAATCGTTTTTCCATTTACATCCATTACTTTCATGTTTGGGACCAGATATACAAAAAGTTTCATTTTCTTGCACCGTTGATGTCAATAAAATTATGGGTACTTCCTAAGTCTATCAAGACCACGGCATTGTTTTCTTGATATGCCCCTTTAAATTTAATGTTTGTGGTTGGGAAATACCCGCTACATTTGCCAATGATATTTTCGTTGTTTTCTCATATTATGATTTTGACATAACACTTTGATGGTTGCATGATTCTTATTCTTCTTCCTTTGTTGTCTTCAATTAAAATCTTTAATTCATCTTCTTTCTTCACACATGTATAGTTTTATTGAATTATCTTATTTATTGCATCTCTATCATAGATCCCATTTCTCTCAACATCTCATATATTTACCTTTTCTTCGTCTAGGAGATATGTTGATTTCTTGGTGTATGTGGTTTCAGAGGATTCTTGACTTGGATAAACTTTGTCATATTTTTGGTATAACCTATTTAATTTCAATTATGTTGTTTTCACCTTGCATCTATCTTTTTCCATAGTTTTAGTATTGTGCATCTCTGAATTATTCATTCATTATCAAAGGCGACAATGTGGGAACATAATTTTGGAGTAATTGATCTTGTGATAATATGGGCACTAGTGTCACAAGTGTTTCCCATTCATGTGTATTCATGTGTGAGTGTTTTGCCAAAAAGTGTTTTTGTATAGCCTAGAATATTTTGAAGAATTTGTCTTTAAACATATGATAGTTAAATGAGACATATGGCACTGAGGACTTCCACCACATGTACCAATGGTATGTTGATCCATCAAACTGCACAAATGACATTTAATGTTCTATCCTTCACTTTGAGCATTATGTATGTCAAAATACTTTTTTTCCTTATTTATCCATTCCAAGCTTCTTTTTCATTTTCATTCAATCTCGACAACTCAACCTTCATTCTTAAGAGTTGAATGTACTTTGGTGGGTTAATGTTGCCCTATGGTATCAACTCAATGATCGAGATGGAATTTGTGGTTGAAACCAGTGGAGTAACATTCATGTGCCTATGTTGACAAGAGATAAATGTATTTAAGTATAGATGATTTTAATTATTCCTTATCAAGTTTAATATTTCTCTTTAACTCATCCTCGCCATGCTTGATTTCAACCTTGAATTCTTCTTCGTCCCACTTTGTTGTTTCCAACATTTTTTCCCTTAATTTCTCGTCTATATTTTCAATTTTGGTGTTTAATTCAGTATTATTCACCATTTTCTTCCTTATAAATTCAAGTTTCTCTCAATTAATCTACTTGAACATACAATATTGTCGTTGTATGGCCCAATTGCAAGTGGAAACAATATAATTTAAGAAATTCATAAGAATGGAAAGTATGCACATGTGAAATATAACACATATTGGTGGCTACGTATTGTCAATTTTCACATACACTCTTATATGACTAATTTTCAGTTCTGAAAATTACTTCCTAGTGATCTAACAATAAAACCCTGGCTGTTATAAATGAACAATTTTACACGGAAAATCATTGACTGAAATTACATGCAGCGGAAACACAAAATATCAGAGATGAATCGTCAACACATATGAGACACAATATTTATGTTATTGCAACCTTATCAAATTCAGAAATCCTGAGGGAAAAACCAACCCTCCCGACCAATACAAGGTCACCAAATCTAAGGACAACATTGTCCTCTCAACCAATACAAATATCACCAAAATAGGAGGACAACCTTGTCCTCCAATAGCCATACAAATCAGAAAACCAAACCTCAACATTATCCTGGAAATATATTTTTCCCAAAAATCTATTGCAGACCACCTGTAGAACCTACTAATGTCACCTAATCCATGTACAGACCTGCACCTTCCAAGGAAGCTCTGTATCGATGTATGCAACTTTTCCCATTGAAACTCGCATACATACACGATTGTTCCCATTAAAACCTGCGTACATGCATGAACAATTGTATGGACACTTTCGTACGACTCGCTCCACTCACACATTTTATTCTCTATGTGGTTGCCTCTCTCTCCCACACTTGTGGTGTGATTTTCCCTGCCAAGAATAGAAAATAGAGATTCCTCAACCCTAGGCCATATTTTCCATCATGCAAAATTTCCTTATGTTGAAAACACCAAGCCACCTAGAACAAGTGCAGTCTCACTTATGCTAACTCCATTCTTCCACAATGATCAAATGTCACAATTACCTCTCTCCTTTATATAAAATTCCAATGAGTGAGTTTAGGCACCCCTTCTTAACTCAAAAATTAATTAGAATATTGTATTCCTCTTTGTGGGTGTGACACCCCATCACAAGCCCACAAAGCCCATCAACTTTCCCATGAGGCCCTAGCCTCATTTTGGGGTCAACTTCACTTAAACGAAAGGCTAATGTAGTTCCAATGAATATTCCCACATGCCTGACACCTTGGCCTCTTGTGAGAATACCTCTTGAACCTACAAAAAATAACACTCCCTCTTGGTGAAGGAGGTATCCCACACATCATCATTTGCCTATATCTCCCATACTGGAAGTGACTTTGTATCCTGTACCATAGGTGCACTCCCATCCTCCTGACTGGTTGCTCCCTCTGTTACCAAAGTAGATCTTTCTCTCAAGTCCTCCTGATTGGCTACTACCTCTATTATCGAAGCAGATCCTTCTCTCTAGTAGTCCTAACTGGCTACATCGTCAGTGACTTAAACAAATATTTTTGTCTAATATGTCTCACTGGTTACTCCCTCTGTGACTGAAGCAAATCCTACTCTCATGTCCTTGACTTCCTCCTCTATCATTGTAGCAAAACATGTTGAAACAACCAAATCCTCTATGGAGGGTGTTAGCGTCGGAAGTCACTCCTGGATTGCTTGCAGGAGCAGAGCCCGACGCCCATCAGTTTTATGTCACGGTTGTTTATAGATGGGTGATCGAATGGAAGGGAACTCAAAACAATAGCGTTCCAACTCTGAAACTAGGCCAGGTATGCATGAGCAAACGAGGTCTTGCGTAAACTTCAGACAGTGAGCTGTAGTAAAGGGTGAACAGGTGGAAGACTTGTACAAGAGAAAGCGGGGGTCTGTTATAAACAGCAGGTTTCTAACAGGCTGAGGAAGGAGACGTCTAAATGCAATATCATCTTACATTCAAACGCAAAGCCTGAGAATGCAACAATGCAACAACAAATCTTTTATCATAACATAACCACAATAACTCGCGCGACTCAGTCAATCACGAGCTCTCTTAGCAATGAGACGAAAATTAGATGGAGTAAGAAGAACTGTCTGTCATAAAACAAGAAATCTCATATACAGGTGCATAAGTTGAAAGCTAGAATAGTTGTTAAAACATTACAATCAAGAGCTCTGCTCTACCATCGATGTTTACAAAATACCAAAACTGAGTCTATATACTCAGGAAACTTCACCTCACAGAGGCATGTACAGTCACTCAAAGACGGGTGGCCTTTCAGTCAAACTCGTACCAATGTCTATCTTCAAATTCCGCCTTAACCAGGCATGTCTCCTGTAAGGAGAGTAGCTGAGCTAATAAGTGTTCGGATAGCGTGTGCAGACTTCTCTGTCGAGCTGAAGACTCTGGCATGGCTCCTTTGAGAAAATCGATACACAGGACTTCCTCGGGAAGACGGTTTGCAAGACCTTCCATACTTCAAACTTAATGCATGAGAAGAGGTTTCACCCACCCCTTCTCGTCTTTATTTATTCCAGGCAAAGGCCGAGGGCGGGATCACATCAGATGGTACCTGTAGATCGAGATGATCCTTTTGGAGACTGGACTCGGCGCCTTTGGCCCCTTTCAGCACAACTCTTTCTCTTAAAGTGACTGTGGGCTGTGACCCCGCGCTTATTCCCAAAGCGCTCTCGGTGTTCGCAAATGAAAGGAATAAATCCTTGCTTCTTTTAATTGCAAGGAGTGAAATGCCGAGAAGGCTTAATCTAGCGCCACACGCCCCTCTGGATCCTACGGTCTTGAACTCTTCTCCTGTTGTTGTGGGCCTGGGCCTTGAATTCTCTCGGCACCTCGTGCATCGCGAAGTAACGGAGCTGCTCTTTGTACTTTAAATTCGCGAGAGGCGAAACACCGAGACAGCTTAATCTCACGCCAGGAGTCTATCCAGATTGGACGGCCCAGATTATCTCATCAGGACTGTGGGCCTGAGTCCCGGATGCCCTCGGCACTTCGCGTCTCGCGGCTGGGAAGAGCTAGACCTTCTATTTCAAAGTCACGATGGGCGAAAAGGCGAGGAGCCTAGTCACGCACCACGTGTCCATGCTGTTGGACGGCTCTGATCCTATCGGGAAATCGCGTATCGCGATTCCTACATGCAAGAGTTTCATGTCGTTGAAAACCCCGATTCTCCGATGAATTGAACCCCGACTCTTCGCTTGATGTCTGACGTGTGTCCTGTTGAGATCAAAAACTAAGATTCCCCATCGGAGTTTCGAGACTCAAAGGGTCTCAGTTCTCTCGATCTTTTAAACCCCGATGACTCTAATATCCCAATGACTCCTTCGGGACTCCTCCTCTGCTTGCCAGGACTTAAACTCTGCGCAACTTCCCGAGATCTAACGTCAGACGGGATTTCGTCGATCTTCTCTGTGAGATCCTGACCATCCACTTCCTTCTCAGCTATCTACTACGAACGCTGGTCCTTTTGTTGCTGCATTTGGACATTTTGTGTGCAATCTGCAACCTGGGTGCTTCTGCGCCTAATGACAAAAATAATCGCTAACAAAGGGCACATATCTCCTAGAGGCCTCATGCCTCTATACCTCATGTTTGGCCTCCTCAACCCATGACACTTGTTGTTATAGATTTATTTTCCACCTAATCATTAGGTCATTATCACCTAAATATCACCTAATCACTAGGTCATTATCCCCTAGAAACCCCTCATTTTAACCCTTAAAACCTACCACTTTTTCCCTGAGTTTCAAGCCAAATTCCAAATTGGTCACCCTTTTCCTTCACTAGGGGTGCGAACAAAATGGATGGTCACTCCTTTTGGCCTGCCAAGAAGCGACCAGTCGCTCTGTCTATGTGTCTATGGAGCAACCAAAACTAGAAATTCTTATTTTTGGATTTGGTTTCAATGGATGAGACTTCCCATTGATTTCTTGGGGTTTAGACTCGAGAAGGATTCCATTATGAGCTCAATAATATTATCCTAATAAATATATGGCCTTATCCCTAAATTCCTATAAGAACCAAGCCATTTCCCATGGAAAAGGAGGAGGAAAGAGCTAGAAAAGTTACTCTGGTGATTTGGTTGCAAGACTTGGGCAAGGATCTTGGAAGGAGGCCATCTCTTCAGTCTACATCTGTAAGGTGTAATATTGCTTCTTTGATTAATAGATGACATACTGGATATTTCCCTCTATCTAATTGTTCATATAAATTTATGTATTCATTGGTAGAGAATTAGTTTAATTATGTGTTATGGTATACCATTAGATTTGTTGTCAATCCATGCATGATTGCTTTGATATTTGGGAGG
>SNQJ01S0207044.1:0-16309 GCA_010110895.2 Picea sitchensis
TACTTGTGGATTGGGAAAAAACAATTAGGGATATAAACATAGGGTGATATTATCATCTATCTTTCCTTAGCCAAGAAAGATCTGAAAATACTTGAGTAAGATTATTTCATATATTTTCCTCAACATTCATTTGGCGACCATATTGGGGACATCTTCCATATCTCTCTAGTTTTTTTTTATGCTTGATTATCATTGAATATATTTACATTTTTGATATTGATCCTTTGAATTTTTCATTTCTTAATGATTTTACATGTTGCAAGGCAACCCAATATTGAGCCCGGTCTCAAAGATCAGACCAACATTGATTTAAACTTGTTCAATATCATCTTAGAGACCGCTAATACATGGGTTGAGCTTAAATGCTTATGGGAAACAGTTGAACAAGATATAAGTGTCCAAGAACGTTGGGAAGCTAGGAAAATACAACCTAGGAATCAACTTTAACTTTATTTTACCTACAGTTGGGTCTTCTTTTCATGTCCTTAAACCCTCGTATCTCTAGGAGAAGAAGAGGTTTTTCACCTGAGATTAATCCTATTGTTGAAATAGGAAGAAGAAACATTATTTTATCATCCTAACAAAGTACTCTAAGGAGAATTTTGTCTGATTCAATGATTTCATCTTTCTCTCCCTTTTCTTTCATTCACAAAATGGCATCTAGTGGAGGTTCCGACAATTCTGGTGGCACTGGAGATTCTTCTTCATCTCAGCCTCCAGGCTCGTCAATGATTGGTTGTTTGTATAGACATCAAATTCCATTGCAGTCAAATACAAACCCCTCCAAGGTCATTAAAAACTATGGTCTCTTCCAATTTGAGGAAGACGCTATCACTACTCCATGGCATGTGTCTTCTCCACTAAATTTAGCACCTTCCACTCATCCTCTTCCCAAATTCAAAGAGAATCTCCCCAAATTTTCTGGGAATAACACAATCACTCCTAATGAAAACTTGGTGGCATTTTCAAATGCCTGTCATAACATAGGATCCAATGACAATGACACTTGTATGTGTTTATTTGTGAATTCCCTTGAAGGGAAGGTTGCGGCCGATTTCTTTGATCTCCCTCCTAAGATTTCATCTACTTGGGAGGAGTTAGTCTATTGGTTAAAATATACCTATGGTAAATCCAAAATCCAAACCGAGAAGTTATGGGAGTATAATAACATCACTTATTAGGATGGTGAGACTATTAAGTCAATCAACTTGCATTTCACCAAATCATACAACCAAATCCCTGAGCTCATTCACCCTTAGAACCAAGTCTCTTTCATGCATTATTATAATGGATTACCTTCCCACTACCATTGTAGGATTGAATAAAATTCCATTGATAACCTTGGTTCCACTCTTCACACTTGTTTAGAGTATGAAGAACATCTTCAGAGAACATGTCTTCCTAAAGGAGACTTAGTTAAAAAAATAGACATGTACACCCTCTTACAACTTGTACAAAACATGAATAATCAAATGATAGTGTATGACCAGAAGGGAAATATCCCCTCTCTTACTCCTGAAGCTTCATCTTCTTCTTCATCCCCCTTTAGAAATCCAAATGAAAATAATTTTCAGCCTAAAGTTGTCATGCCTCGTAGTTGTTGTAAATTTTGAGAGGAACACCATGAGGAAAGTGCATGTGAGGTAAAGAAGAGTGCCAGAGATAAAATATTTGGTAAGAGAATTGAAAGTACAATCTCTATCCTAGACTTTGCAGATCCAGAGGATGTCATCATCATAAATACTAAGAATAAATTCTATGCTCCCAAAAGAAAATATGCTACTCTCTGCACTTATTCTAGACCAAGATCATCTTCACCTGATGCTATTGTCCAGGTTCCTAAGGATCCTAATAGTCATGGAACTACCTCCCCTCTTCCCTCTTCCAAATACAACATTCTAAATCAGTTGGCCAACAACAAAGCATATGCTACCCTCCTGAACATGGTTTATGTCCCTGAACAACAGAAGCATATAAAAAATTTCATGGAAGGAAAAGCTTCCATTTTAGCCAAACTCTCTGAAGAGGTAGATGAACAGGATTCGTTTGTAAATAAAGTAGGTGCACGCAACTTTAGACCCCCTGTAAAAAAAACCCATGTTTTATATTTATGTAAATATTATGGATAAGATTGCCCATTGTTGTCTCATTGACGGTGGTTCGGGCCCAAGTGTAATGCCAAAAATTATTATGGAAGAGATAGGTTTGTCTTGTACAAATGAGAATGATAGAAGCATGATCTCTTATAATATTTTACATCAAATGACCATAGGTGAAATCAAGGACGTGACCTTGGTTTTGTGTGCGCATCCTGAAATAAGGACAACCCTTAATATTCAGGTAATAGATATGCCAGTGAGTAATTACTCGATCATCTTAGGAATATATTGGAAATCTATGATAGGTGGATACCTTTCACTCGATGGGACACACTTATACATTCCTCATAATGGTAAAAAAATCATAGTCCTAAGAGAAGGGAGAATCTCACCTTACATAGAAAGCATCCCACAGTCGAATGCGAATTACATCGAGGAGGACCTAGGAGTGTGTTGAAACACATACAATTTTGAAATTTTGAGCCTTATACTTTAAACCTCATGAAAATATAATTCTACCCAAAGAAAACAAAAAATTTGTAAATGACATTTTAATTTTAAATCAAATTCATTTGTCTGTTGGTTAATAATAAGGCGTGCACGACATCCGTTGTTGATGAGTTTTTCCTTTTGATCAAAAACTCCTAATACCTCTGTAGTTTTGGAGCCGCCTAAATTTTAAAGAGATGAATCTTTAACGGTCACTTCAAAGCTCCGTGATTCAGATGTTTCAATAAGTCTTAACAATAAAAACTCCGAAACTCCGAAACCCGAAGGTGTCTTCTCACAACTTTTCCTAAACCTTTTTAAAGGCACAAGTACTAGGACACATGTACCTTTTGATTCTTTGTTGAGTTGACATGTGGCACTCATTTTTGACATTTTCATTGGTGGATTCACACGATTCCAAGTAACACGTGGCACCTCCCTTTTCTCGACACGTCATAATGACCTAGTCTATAACACATCACTATGGGAGATGATCCTTCGGGAATTTAACAAAGAATGAATTCACGAATCACCAAAATATCAAAATGTCGAAGTATTAAACATTAAATAATTAATTTAATCATGATCAAGAGATAATTAATGACTTTGTAGTTCGGATCTCAGATGTTTCCCATGAATTGTATTCTAAAATGTTTGAAGTTCGAACTTCTGAAACTACGAAGTCCTAATTTCTGAACTTCTAAAATTTATGAAGTCTGAATTTTTGAAACTTCTGAAAATGTAGCCATGATGTTGTGTCAATTTTTTGGGAAGAAGAGACCTATGCATTTCTCGGTGGAATGGGTATCCACCATGCATGAGGTAGCAGAGGGTTTCACTTTGAACTAGGCCAAAATGTTGTCTGATAACTTGGCCAAGGTGATTGCCAAATATAAAATAGTGAAGTCAAAAGTACAACCTACCCCCTTTTACATATCTACATATATCATGGACGCCATCTATTTCATGACACCTTTTCCATTGATGAATTGGAGTTGGACCATGACCAGTGCCGAGCCCATTCATTTCTACCATTCCAAGATATGGGAAGAGAAAGCCAAGAATTTATTTTACAAAATATGTCACAATGTTGTGGTTCCTATTCATATAGCCTTGTATGGTCACCCACCTCCTCATATTTCAGACAAGATTATGGGAAACCTCGGTAAGCTAGTAGATTGGTTTATTGAGGAGTACTTCTCCTATATCATAGTTTTTGGGTGCTTAGTTCCTCCTCATTCTCTCCCAATATTTTTACCGAACCAGATGGTATGCAGAGAAGTGGCATACTAGACAGTGGCAAGAGGCATTAGCAAGGAGCTCAAGGCATCTTAGAAAATGTTTTGGTCAACTTTCCCTATTCAGTTTGGCATGTTTTCACTATTGGATTTCAGTCATTCCAAAGTTGAAGTTGCATCCCTGGAGGATGTCAAATTGGTTGACATGAAGTTCAAGAGACAGGATACACGTAATATTGTGGAAAACCACCTAGCCCAGTTTAACATGAAACAATGTATGCACGAAAACTCCCTGTATGATGAAATATTCAGGGGATTTAGATCTTATGAGGAGGTTCAGGATAGATTCCAATCTCTGCCCCTGGATCAATAAGTTGGTTTTATCATTTTTCAAAAGCACAGGAGAAATAGTCTACCAAAGGTACTATAAGGAGAGAAAATAGCCATTCTGCCTTCTCAGGAAGCCAGAACTACAGGTTCTGAATTGAATCACTCTGGTAAACATAAATTTGAGGAAACCTTGAAGAGATCGGAGGTGTTAACACATAAATTAGAAGCATCATTGTGAGACCAGCTAAGCCTCCAGGAAATAGCTTGACTCAAAGATTTCATAAAGTAGGGACAAAATGCACCTCATTCATCACCAACTACCATTTCTAGCACCTCATATACAACATAACAACAATAGTCCACAAGGATTTCTACTCCCATTACATCATTGACACCTTTGCAATCTAGCTTTGGAAATCCTAATTTCAAAATTGTTTTTGTAGATGATCTTAACCCATCTCACCTGAAGAGATGCCTCCTTTGTATATCATTTTTAGTAGAAAACAAAAATCCATCGTGAAAAGGGAATCGCACCAGAAAGATGAGGCAATAATTAAAAGGTAGAGAATGGTGTACGATGGGAATGACCAAGATGATCGAGAATTTGCAAAGGAAATTGTGGGTTTGTTAGGTGATTTTTCTATTTCCAATCAATGGTATGTGGACAATTAGGTCAAACAACTACGACCGAAGTGCCTATTGGTAGAGCACTTGCAAATCCATATACATTCCATGGAACAAACTATCAGGAACAGGATGAGTCAAGACTTCGAGCAAATCAAAGCTCATGATCAACAACAAATCCAACAACTTCAGGCCAACCTTGAGGAGCTCCATCAGAGTTTAAAAACCAACCAAGGACTAGTCACTCAGCATAATGAATTGATAGAACAATTACAATCTATATTGGACCTAACTGAAGGTACCTCGATAGATATCTCAGCCTTCCAAACTCAATCACTAGAAATAAATGAGAAGCTAGAAATTGCACAGTAAGACCTTTTTCTGAAGGTAGATGCCATCCAAAAGTGATACCATGTAGTAGACCTTTCTCTGAAGGACATCTATGTCAAGGAAAGAGAATCACACTCAGCTCAAGATAACTTTCAAGAATCCATCATATTGGTGCATAAAGATAATGTCCATGATTTTCCTCTGCTCTCTCCTTTTAAACAATTAAGAGGCAATATGGCCCTAAAGGTTTGGGAAACAAATTTGGTAGAGAGAAAAAGATTTTCTAGGGAGGTAAAGGAAACTTTCTTGGAAGTGTTTTCATCATTATACAAGAAGCTAATTGATTTTGAGGGAAGTAATATCTCAGAATCCCTGCGACAAATTGATATAGAAATGAACCAATAGAATTCCAGAAAGCGCAAAGAAGAAACTATGGTAGCCATTCAAAAAATGAGCTAGATTGATCTTCTTATCAATAAATGGCTAGTGAGTCCAAGGTCACAGTTTTGTGCCATGGCTCAAGAAGTGAAAATGATCCAAGAAAAGTTTCCTCAGGTAGAAAGGAAATTATTCACTTTCGAGGTAAATGAAACAATTGTGCCCTCAAGGTTCGTGGTGGAAATATTGGATAGATGAAACCAATGTATTGAAACATGGAAAATAAAGCATAACTAGGAGAACTTAAGAAAACATGCATAGTTCTCCTTTCTTTTTCCCTCCCTACCTTTAACCTTCCTACAACCACTTATCTCATTCACTCGCAATATAATTTTCACTTATCCCGAATTAATCATCATACACTTGTTCCATTATCATTCTTTCCACAAACAATAACTTTTTCTTGTGCCCATTATCCATTCCTTGACAAGCCATGTAGTGATACTCATCCTATTATCATTCCTCCCTGATCTCAATTGTGATTCATTGCATTTTTGAACATATATAGAGGGATAGATGGCAACAAAAATAAAATGTCCAAGAAAGTATGTCAAATTATTAAGGTGGCATGTATGATATCTGTGTTCATCCTAAAGGATTAAGAAAAAGAGGTGTTTCTGCCAACAGATGAAGAGACAGAGGAGAATGCCAGCGAAGCTCATCAAATTTTTACATTTTGTTGTCTTATTTAGATATATGCTATTTTAATTAAATATTGTAATAAGTCCAACCATTTCGAGTTGTGACAAACTTTGTATAAGTACATAGATTCAAGATCTATTCAGGGTTGCTTCTTGTCAGATGTAATAGATAAGACTCTCATTTTTTTAGTATTAATACAAGAGAAGACAAAGATTCTAATTTTCATTCAGTTTGAGTTATGTGTTTCCTTTGTAGTTTCATTTCTCTGAATTTCTTTATGTAAAATTCCTTGAAAAGCGATTGATCATAATTTAGTATTACAACTACTGCGATCATATTATATCAGTAATTCATTAGGTAAGCAATTTTTCCTCTATATTTATTGTAAGTAAAGAAAGACCTGCAAGCTACTTGAATTAATTCATTTCATATCATGTTCAAGGCTGCGCTCTCTACTTTTCTTCCACTGCAAACAAGGTGAGACTCATCTACAATTGATTCCTAGCTTTGTTTAACAATTTTGTAACTTTCCTTCACACCATTTGATATTATAATTATGACTCAGACAACGGAATATGGCCTCTGTATTATCCTATTATTAATTTAATTTAAGGATCATTTCTTATATAACTAAAGATAGGAAAAACACTCATTTTAAAAAATTCTCTTTAAGCACTCCTGATTCCTACCATTCCTCTTTGATCCTTGGGATTAATATCAGGAACAACATCTTTTTGGCGATGTTGTCGGGGACGAAGAAACAAAATAATTTTCCCTAGTAAAAGGACAAGGTAAACTTGATCTTTGGTGGTAAACAAAGATTAAATACATAAATAAGGCTTATTTTATTTTTCACTTGGCAACTCCATCGTAGATAAAACTGGAATTCAGTCGAAATAATACCAGGAAAAATACTGACGATAAGAAGACCACACCAGTGTCAGATCCTGAAAAGTTGTTGAAACTAAAGGGATATCTCAAACATATTGTTGCATCAACATGTAAAGTCTATCAACCTAGAGTTACACAAGTTAATGCAAAGGTTCAGACTAAAGAACTAACCCCTAAAGAAAGTTTTAAACAAATTCATTCTGAAGAGGCATCAACTAGTAAACCCAAAGCTAAACTCAAAACTTCGTAGGTAAGTGTTCCCAAGATAATAGTCGATATTGACTTGACAGATACTTTTACCAGTAAGAACAAAATATCCCTTTCAATACCTTCTGTCATTGACACCCTGTCGGTTCTCTCCTTTCCCGAAGTGAAGGTTTCGGTTTCCAGAAACTCTGAAGAGTATTTTTTATACCATGATTCATCCCCTATCGTCTCTCCTATATATACATCTTGTAAATATGAGGAAACCAACCCAATTTTCCCTTTTCCTCCTCATATAGATCTCCTTTCTCCTCATGAATTCACTACCAAACTTCATTCACCACACCCCAAAGTAGTCGAAAGGTCACCACTTTAGTTCCTCAAAGTTTTTGGAAATCCCCTTTTTAGCCCCCAAAGTCTGTCTCCTAGACTTCTAATGGCTAGTGTTGTAGGTGTTGGCGTTGGTGGCATCAGAGGCACATGAGCTGGTGGCGTCAGAGGTAAACCCCCTAGAATATTTTCCAAGGTAGCTACTAGATACGCTCCCTTGGTCCTCCCCATTGTCCTTCATTATTTGACCAGAAATTACATGAAGAACCTCCCCAAATTCATGGGAGAAGGAGATCTAACCGCTACAAAACACATATCCTTTTTTAATCAGTTTGATGATATCCTTGGCATCGAAAAGGAAGACGTTTACTCAAGGTTTTTAGTGAAAACCTTTGAAGGACAAGTGAGAACCTGGTTCAGGGGACTCCCAGTAGGTTCCATACGATCATATGACGAAATAGAAAATGCCTTCCTAAGACAGTGGGGAGAGAAAAAAGGACCATCTTTATAATTTAACTGAATTTAGGGATTTAAGAAAGAAGACTTTTGAATCATTCCTTGAATTTATCCATAGGTTCAATAAATTGTATAAAAAAATAACAACCGAAGTCAAACCTTCTTAACCTACTGCAAAAGTAACTTGTGTAGGGGCTTTTGATTCTGACTTTTCTCTACTTCTAAGAGAAAGGAGATCTACCACTTTGTCAAGAATACATGATCATGCCATATAAATTGAATCTAATATGATGGCATCCAGGAAATTAAAAACTAATATTGAGATTGGAACCAAAGAACCTAGGCGTTTCAAAGAACAAGTAGGACCCTCTAGATCTGGGAAGTCCATAGAAGAGAAAATGGACGAAATGGCTAAGATAATTAAATATTTATCAAACAAAATATCCAGAATGGAATTAGATCAAGACAAACCTAATCAATGCGTTAGAAATCAGTTCAGGAGAAACCATAACCCCCAGATACGACAAAGACAAGTAGTAAATGAAGATCAAAATATCCAAGCCCCATTTAAAACTGAAAATTTTATGCAGAGGGATGAAATGAAAAAGTATGAGGATTTAGAAGAAGATATGAATAACCTTAGCGATGACAATCTGGAGCCACACTTAACCATGTAGGATTATGAGAAATCTTTGGGCCTAGAATCCATGTTTAATAATGAGGAAAGAATCAACAATCTGAGAGATTCTATGTATCAAGGTCTCGCCGACTCAATAATGGCCAAACTCCAACAAAGGTATGATTTAAGGCCTAGATAAAACAATTCTACGAATGTTCCACCAAAAAGGATTCTATCACAAAATAAAACGAATTAGGCAGAAATTACTAAAACACCAACTAAAACACAAGCTTCCCGAACAAATCCAGTTGAAACAAGAAAAATGCAAACAAAGAAACTGGAAAATACAGAAGAAGAAGTTCCAGCCAGAGAAATTGATAAAACAATTGGAGGTTTCAGTTTAGAAAATGAATTAAATAAAATTAAAATCCCAATGCCTTTGGTTGAACTTGCAAAAAACTCGATTTAAAAAAAGAAAATCGCTAAAATGATACATTTTTTTGATGTTGAATGTCATGCAAATTTTATCAATATGTAGGACAAAAGACCTACGATCATGTTCAGTCCTCACATTGAAAACAATAAGGATTCTGTTGCTCCATTTTATATTACACTAATTGTACATGACCATTTACTCCACAATTGTATGTTAGATTTTAGGGCCTCTCATAATTTAATGCCTAAAATTATCATGGAGAAGTTGGGCCTCAAAATTACTAGACCTTATCAAGACTTGTACTCATTTGATTATAGAAAGGTTAAGTGTCTAGGCATGATTAAATATTTGGTAGTAAATCTTGCTCAGATCCTTGTGAAACGTATCCTTATGGATGTGGTCATTGTTGACATCCCTGCCAAGTATGGAATGATTCTATCTAGTTCTTGGGTTGCCAAATTAGGAGGATCCATTCATATGGACTTGACTTGTGCTACGATCCCAATTTTTGGTGGGAAATTCACACGATTGTACAAAGAAACTAGACTGGTGTATACTATAAGTGACCCTCAAAACCCCAATAATTACCCAATCTACATTGTTTATCAAGACTTAGGAAATTGTATATTATCTATAGATGATGATTTCAAAGAATGTACAGAAGAAGAAAATAAAAAATAGAAATAACAAAGAAAAGTGTAAATATTAGAGAAGGAATGTGGAAAATGTTCTTCGATGGTGCCTCATCCTAGGAAGGAGAAGGAGCTGGAGTTTTATTCGTGGCACCAGGTGATGAGTATTTTATTCCCTTATCTTCTATATTACAATGAGATATCGATTATACGAATAATGTTTGCGAATATGAAGCTCTGGTTTTGGGATTAGAAGTTGCAAGGATGATGAAAATCGAACATCCAATAGCTTATGGTGATGCAGAGCTTATTGTAAAACAAGTGAAGCAACAGTATCAAGATAAGCACCCAAGGTTGATATCATACAGGAATTGCGCTTGGCATATTATAGAGAACTTATTCTCATCCTTTAACATCCACTCTATTCCTAGGATGGAGAACCAACAATCTGACTCCTTAGCCAAGGCTGATGTGAACTTCTTACCCCCTACTACCTTGAAGCTGAAATATCACATCAAGATGAGACATAGACCCTCAATCCTGAACAATGTTCAACCCTGGCAAGTGTTTGAAGACGACGAACAAATAAAATAGTTTTTGGAGATGGTTGGTGAGTTTTCTGAAACTCACATAGATCAGGAAAACCAAAATGATCCTGCTTGGGTTATGCAAGAAGGAGAGAACCCAGAAAAATTCCAAGACAATATTGCAAACCACCGTTTGCTCGTTCTTAAGAACAATCATATTCCCATAGGCCTGATCCCCTTAGAAAGGTTATTTTACCAGGATGACGTACCTTTAAAGTCTACCTTACGTCCCTAACCCGAAGAAGTTGAAGACCGTAATGTAGGAACTAACGAAGATCCCAAAATGGTCAATACATCAAAACACCTTCAGGCCCAAATAAAAGTAAGTACATTGAGTTTCTTAGGCAGTAAAAGGTTGTTTTTTCCTGGTCTTATGACGATATGAAAATGTACAATACCTCTGTTATTGAACAAAAGTTTCCTTTAAAACACCACATTAAACCTTTTAGACATAAAATCAAACATATAAATCATATTCTCTTGCCAGTGATAGAAAGAGAACTCAAGAAAATTCTCGATGTAAAAATTATCGTTCCACTCAGGTATTCCAAATGGGTAGAGAATTTGGTACCCTTCATAAAGAAAAATGGCGAAATAAGGATCTGTGTAGATTTTAAAAACTTAAATCGAGCGTCCCTCAAAGACAACTACGCACTCCCGAAAATGGATCATGTTCTATAAAAGGTAGTTGGAGCTAACAAGATGTCCATGATTGATGGTTTTTCCGGATACAATAAAATTGTTGTCCATGAAGACAACAAAGAAAAGACTGTGTTTACCACTCCATGGGGAACCTTTATGTATGATAATATGCCATTCGGTTTGATGAATGCAGGGGCAACTTTCCATAGAGCGATGGACATAGAATTCATATGTGAGAGAGACAAATTCATTTTTATTTATCTTGATGATTTGATGTTTTTTTCTAACTTTGATGCAGAACATTTGATACACCTTAGGAAGACCTTCGAAAAATGAAGAAAGATCGTTTTTTCTCTTAATCCCAAGAAATCACATTTTTCTATGCAAGAAGGTAAGATCTTGGGTCACATAGTGTCAAAAGAAGGAATAAAGGTTGAACCTAAGCGAGTTGAGGCTATAGACATGATTAATATTCCTAGGAACAAAAAATAAATTCAATATTTTTTAGGAAAGATCAACTTTTTGAGAAGATTTATTCCCAACTTTGCTGAAATAATTAAATTGATTACAAATATGTTGAAGAAAGACAACGAAGTGAAATGGACTTATGAATCTAAAGCCTCTTTAGAGTGCATCAAGAAATATATAGGGGAAGTTCTTGTGCTAGCGAGTCTGGACTATACAAAGGAATTCTTGATCTTCTCATTTTCTTTTGAACATACTTTTGCAACGGTACTCCTGCAAAAGAATGAGGAAGGATTCAAGCAACCAATAGAAGTATTCATCAAAATCCTTAGGGATGAATAATTAAGATATTGTATACTTGAGAAACAAGCATACACAATGGTGAAATCTCTCAAGGCCTTCAAAACATATGTACTGCACTCCAAAATAATCACTTACATGCCAACAAATGCTATAAAATAAATTGTGTTTCAACCATACAATGATGGAAGAAGAGGATGATGGTTGGCTAAAATTCAAGAGTTTGATCTAGAAGTGAAATTGACCAAGCTATTCAAAGGTCAAGGCCTAGCGAAGCTATTAGTTGAATCAAATTTCAGGGTGCTCGGGATAAATAATCTTGAATCACACGAATACCTCCTAGATATAGAGTAAATTGATGATCAGGGGCCTGTTGTTCAAATTGAAGATAGGTTTTTCGCCTCTACATGGTATCACAACATTGTTACATACCTCCTTACTCTTTAGTGCCCGAATGACATGACTCTATCTAAAGAAAGAACTTTGAAGTTGCACACAATTAAATACTGTATTATTGATGGCCAACTATATTGGAAATACCCTATAGGTTTCTTGTTATGTTTCCTAACTGAATCTGAAATAGAAGGCGCCATCGAAGAATTCCATAAAGGAGTGTGTGGAGGACACCATGCCTGGACAACAATGACCTACAAGATTTTAAGGGATGGATATTACTGGCCAAAGTTATTCACCGATGTGAATGTGAGGGTCATAGCCTGTAATTCATGCCAACTGTTCACTGTCAAAAATAAGCTCCCTCCCCTTCCCTTAATCCCATTAAAAGTTGAAGCCCCTTTTCAACAATGGGGCCTAGACTTCATCCGATAAATCCATACGCAATCAAGCCACCAACATAGATAGATTATAACCTCTATTGATTACTTCATGAAGTGGGTCAAATCCATTCCGACTCAGAATGATACTAATTCGATAGTAATAAAATTCTTGGAAGAGAACATCCTATCGAGATTTGGTTATCCTCGGAAAATAGTCACTGAAAACACCCAAGCTTTTAAATATATGGCAATGATCAATTTCTGTCAGAAATAAAACATTGTGTTAGGACATTCTACAACCTATTATCCTCAGGGGAATGGGCTGGACAAATAGTCTAACAAGATCCTGATGACTATAATAAAAAAAGTGTTGACAGAAAATAAAATGGCTTGGCACACCCACTTGAAATTTGCCCTATGGGCGAACCGAATCGGCACCAAGAAATCAATAGGTATGTCCCCCTTTCAATTGGTTTATGGTACTGACATTGTCCTTCCTATCAATATTGTTCTTCCTGTGATGAAGCTCTGGAAATATGAAAATGAAGAGACAAATGACGTTACAAGAAGGATAAATCAAATAATCGAAGTTCAAAAAAATAGGGTCGAAGTAGACGATAAACTTCAAAACTATCAAGATAATATGAAGGAAATTTTCGATAAAAAATCTAAAGACATGGGGTTTCTCCCTGTCAATCTAGTTTTTAAGTGGGACGCTAGGAAATAAGATGTGGGGAAACATGGCAAGTTCGACCATTTCTGATTCAGGCCATTCAAAATTGCGGCTGTTGAGGGAAAAATTCTTTCTTGCTGGAAAACCTTGATGGAGAAATACTTGATGCTCCTATCAATGTGCGTTACTTAAATTGTTTTATGTAGTAGTCATATTTCAAATTCCCATTGTATATATCGGTTTGGATTGATGTTTGTTTTCTGTTCAATTTGCAATTTTACTTTTATTTTGTAAATTATCCAAATCATTTTATATTTTGTTGTAAATAAACCAGGTTTACTTGACATCATCAAAGAAGAATATAAAATCATCTGTACGAGATATCATTTCTATTCTGCAAAATTTTCTGACATTTCGCATTTCATTCCTATGAAAAATACTTACTGTTAAAATGAGAGATAAGGATGCATCAAAATACAACACACATTTTTCAGAACATTCACTTTCTCTCTAAACAGGTGATGAATTAATGATCTGTCTGATTGAAAATACAAAATGAATTTGAGGTATGAGCTCCAACCCTGATTGTTTCAACTAAAGAAAATATTTTTGAACGTAAACAAGGTTTCACTCATGATAAGGTTATCACTTGATCAAGAATCAGAGAAGTATAAAATTACAACTTAGAGTGTCATACTAAGAAATTCTGAAGCCTTCTTTGAAATATAAAAAATGAAATAAAAATAAAATAAAATAAAAAAGGCTTGAAATGAATTTCAAAAATCAATGAACAAACATGTGCAGGATCGATATTTTTGCATCAGGACCTCTAAGGCCTCGTTCTGGTTATTTTGCCTATTCCCGAGCTTTATATTCACTTCTAGTTTTTTCTTCCTTTCCTTAGTCTTCATAGAAAGAAAGAAATTGACCTTGACTCTCAAAACTTAAAAACATAACTCCAAAACAAGATTAGGTGAAAATATTTATGTCCCTTTGATTTTAACTGAAATAAAGTATGTCTAGGCTAATCCTGATAACTTTATCTCTTATATCGGTTTTTAATTTGACCAATTCACTCAAGGTCGATCCATGAAAATTAAAATCCCTATAAAATATTCCCTATAGGCGAAGGTGTATTGAAGATTGGGAGAAAATTAGTTTCAGAGTATATCTAAAAAACAAATTGTGACAGACCTTCCTGTTAAAATTTTAAGCAGATATCATCCCTTGTATGGTACGTATAGATTGATTTCACCCACTTCAAAATATTAGAATATAAGATAGATGGTGAAAGGAAATTCATAATTTTATTGCCCCCATCTTGTCCAAAGAGATGATTAAAGGAAATTCATGTAATGATTTCCCTCATCTCAGCAAAATGTGAAAGTGCTAATTGAAGTGGTGAAAGGAAATTTAATGGGAGAAGTAGATAACTTCACCAGGGCAATGAACAAGCTCGCTGACAGTGAAGCAATATCTATGATATCTATATGAATTTCATACATATATACAAAACATACTCTGACACTAATTCTCTTTTCGATAATATTTACATTCTGAACCAACAAGGGATTCCCTAAATAAATTATTACATCTACTTAACCTTGATGTGAACAAAGTCTGTCGAAGTCTAATATTTCGATTAAATTCGTTTTGATTATATTAAACATATCCGAACTCATTTTTAGGAAAGGGAAATTTTAAATAGACTAACTTGAGATCAATAATCAAGGTTGTTTTGAAGGTTTCTGAGATTCGGTTGAAGTTCAATTTTTCTTTGTATGATTAATTCCTAAAAGTGTTTCCCAGAAATGCAATAATGACACCATTTTCCCAATAAAGGCACTCAGTCTACTGTTCTTGCATGTCTCAGAGGGAGACACGATCCCCAGATGGAGCCTATGTTGGAACACATACAATTATGAGCTTTTGAGCCTTATACTTTTCACCTCATGAAAATGTAATTCTAGCCAAAGAAAATGGAAAATTCATAAATGACATTTTAATTTTAAATCAAATTCATTTGCTAGTTGGTTAATAATAAGGCACGCATGATAATCATTGTTGATGTGCTTTTCCTTTTGATCGAACGATCCTAATACCTCTGGAGTTTTGGAGCCACCTGAATTTTAAAGAGGTGAATATCTAACAGTCGCTTCGGAGCTCCGCGCTTCGAATGTTTCAATAAGTCTTAACAATTAAAACTCTAAAACCCGAAGGTGTCTACTCAGAAATTTTCATAATCCTTTTTAAAGGCACAAGTCATAGGACACATGTACCTTTTGAGTCTTTCCTGATTTGACACGTGACACCCATTTTTGACATTTTCATTGAAGGATTCACACGATCCCAAGTAACACGTGGCACCTCTCTTTTCTCGACACATCAGAATGACCTAGTCTATAACACATCACTACGGGAGATGATCATTTGGGAATTTAACAAAGAATGAATTCACGAATCACTGAAATATCAAAATGTCGAAGTATTAAATGTTAAATAATTAAGTTAATCATTATCAAGAGATAATTAATGACTTAGTAGTTTAGATTTCAGATGTTTCCCCTAAATTGTATTCTAAAATTTCCAAAGTCCAAACTTCTGAAATACTTCAAGTTAAATGAAATTAATTAGGACTTAAAATCAATTACTAGATAATTAATTTCTTCACAATTTTGGGTTTCAGGAAGTTCCTCTCGAGATACACTAAAATTCCCTGAAGTCCGAACTCTCGAAACACTTAAAGTTAACACACCATCTTAAACATGATTAATTAAAGTTTTACAAGCAATTATTCAGAGATTAATCTTTTTTCGTATTCAGGATTAGGGAGGTTCCCACTCTGTCACATCTAAAACTCCCTAACGTGAACCATCAAAGTGTTGATGGCATTTATGACTAATTAAGAAGAATGATTCAAATGTGGATTGTCGATTGTCAAGTAGACTTTTCCATTAACATTAATAAATTTTTCATCAGTGAAGCTATACAAAAATCAATGAATCTGGTTGGAATAAAAGCACTTCAATTTTGAATTCATTTTCACCTCTCACAAATTAGTAGTTCTATCTATTTGAAAGACTCACAGATTTTCTCTAGAATAGGTAA
>SNQJ01S0207045.1:14907-25338 GCA_010110895.2 Picea sitchensis
CGAGTATAACATCAAATGCCAATTTGACTTGGCTGAGTTGATAGTTCATTGTAGAATCATCTTAAGAGTTTTGTTTACAACTTCCACCTGCCCATTGGCTTGAGGGTAGTAAGGTGATGAATTTTCCTACTGTAACCCAAGCTTTGATGTTAATTCAGTCATCATTTGGTTTTGAAAGTGACTGCCATGGTCAGTGACAATCTCTCTCGGGATGCCGAACCTTGCTATGATTTGGTTGAATAAGAAGAGAGTTGCGGTCTCTCCATCATCTTTAAACGTTGGCATAGCCTCAACCCACTTAGTGAAGTAGTCGACAGCTACGATAATATAGCGGTGCCCCCTTGCTGATGGGGGGTTGCATGTAGTTTAATCAATCCCACACTTAGTAAAGGGACCAACTGTGATGACAGGAAACATAGGAGTGGGATGTGCCCTCATCTTCCGAGAGAAGATTTGGCATGGATGGCACTTCTTGACCGATTCGATACAATCTTTGATAAGTGTGGGCCATAAGTAACCTGCTCTTGAAATCTTTTGGGCTGTTTCCAACCCAGATAAATGACTGCCACACGCTCTAGTATGGAAATCATTGAGAACTATGATGGCCTCCTCATGAGTGAGACATCGACGCAAGATGTAGTCTACACCTCTTCGATACAACGTATCATCGAGTATGAGATAATTCTTATCCTGATGGCATATCCGTCGACGCTCATCACAAGAAGAAGAGGTGGGGCATTTCAAAGTCTGGAGATAGATAAGTATATCTCCATACCAGGGGTCGGAAGATGCAATCAAAAACATATCCCCCCGGATAGGCGATTCCTCAGGCACAACGTCACCTGACTCAACCGGAAGTTCCGAAATAAGTTCTGCGAAGACCAATGACTTCTTAGACTTTGCTAAAATGAAGTCTAAGTCAAATTCTTGGAGGATGACCATCCACCTACTAATTTTTCCGCCTATAAATCGTCGTGTCAACATGTACTGGAATGGATTCATGACAGCAATGACGGTGGTCTTGCGAAACAGAACACAGTGACGGAATAGTTGAACAGCATGAACTGCTGCCAACGCAAGTTTTTTGAGATGGGAATAATTAAGTTCCAGTCCTACGATGCCTCGGCTCAGGTAATAGATCACGTATTCTAAAAACAAATCGTCTTCCTGAACTAAAACCATGCCTATGGTTGACTCTGTGGCAACCATATATAATAAGAAATCTTTGTTATAGTTAGGTGGCCGTAGCAGAGGTGCAGTTGTGAGGGCGTGTTTTAATGCGTTGAAAGAGCGTTGAGCGGCTTTGTCCCAGAAAAAATAAATGTCTTTCTTTAGTAAACGCATAAATCCCTTGGTGATTTCGGCATAGTTGGCGATGAAGCATCGTAAGAAGTTTGCCTTGCCTTGTAGACTATGAAGTTGTAAGATTATGAGTGGGGGGGGGGCAACTGGATTATTTCCTCCACCTTAAGAGGATCGACCATGATCCTTGTTGTTGATATGATGAAACCTAACAAACGTCCTGACGTTACGCAGAAGCTGCACTTGTTTGGATTCAAGCGAATCCTGAAGTAGCGACAACGTTTGAAGATTAGGCGAAGGTGCGTGGGATGATCCATTCGCTTGCGAGAGCATGATGATAAATCATCTAGATAGGCCTCGACTATATGCTTGAGGTCCTGAAACACAAAAGACATGGCCCGCTGGAAAGTGGCTCCAGTATTTTTAAGGCCAAAAGGCATCTTACGATATGCAAATGTACCCCACGGACAAATGAATGTCGTTTTGTGTTGGTCTTCAGGTTTGATTTGGATTTGATTATATCCTAAAAAACCATCCATGAACGAAAAGGCTTCACAGCCGGCACATTCATCAATGATCTGGTCAATGAATGGTGTTGGAAAATTATCTTTGGGACATGCCTTATTCAAATCACGGAAATCGGTACATACATGAATCGTGCCTTGTTTTTTATTGACTGGCACGGGGTTTGACACCCATTGAGTCAAATGAATAGGATAAATGAAACCTGCCTTTAGAAATTTCTCAACCTCAATCTTGATGGATGCTACTTTGTTAGGATTAACTGGACGAAGTTTTTTTCGAACAGGCTTGGCATCAGGATACGTTGTGATTTCATGTTCAACTATTTTCGGATTGATACCTGGCATTTCCTCATAAGACCAGGCAAAAACATCATGGAATTATTTAAAAAGATTCAAATTTACATGAATCTTTTTAAATANTCATGTTCAACTATTTTCGGATTGATACCTGGCATTTCCTCATAAGACCAGGCAAAAACATCATGGAATTATTTAAAAAGATTCATGTAAATTTGAATCTCTTCGAGGGAGAAATCTACTCCGATGAAGACATTCTCCACGACGCCAGGGTTTCGGTAGATGTTGATGGGTATAGTTTCAGTGATAGTCACCATATTGCCCTCAGCATAAATTTCCTGTGTAGATAAGAGGTTAATAGGACATGGCTGATCTCCAGTCATGGTAACGGTGAATTCTCCTACTTCAATTCGGCTTAACTCGGGGAGAAAGTATGATCTGTGATGAAGATCTTCCGAAGGTCTGTCCGGACTAGTCATTTCTTCGATTACTACTTCGTTAGAAGGCAAGACTAAGTCTAACGAATCAATGTTAGCCAGAGAACCCTGAGCCCAAATAGGCTCTAGAAGTGGATCTAACTCTTGTGCGGGAGTCGGATCAGGGTTAGCTGAAGCTTGTTGGACTAAAGAGTACGCTACTTCAGTAGACGACAAGGGCATGGACATGCCTGAGTGCCCTGTCTCATCCATCGTGGCTGATGGGGAAGAAAGAATCCAAGGATCCTCAAAGTAAGTCATGCAGAACGACGAGACTTGAAAAATCTCAACCTTATGGTGATTAGATATAAATTTGGCGTCATCGTGAGGAGGTGGGTAATCGAAGGTACCCATCAAGGACATGCACAAACCAACTCTTACGTTAACGACACCTGGTTGAGGATTATCAATCATGGGGACCGTGGATGCCCCCAAAGCTGGGTCAGTTCTAGAGAAGGACAATTGATCGATGGTCACTATCCGACCCTCGTGTGGAAACAAAAAGACTCGGAAAACTGTAGCAACCATAGCTTGCATAGCATAAGTCCAACTCCATCCTAACAAGAGATTATAGTCGAGGGGAGCATCGACTACCTCTACTTCGACACACATAGTCTTCCCTCCTAACTGCACAGGGAAAGAAGGAACGATTCCATGTGGTCAGAAAGAATGACCATCGAAAGTAGTGAGGAGAGTAGGTGACGGAGACAAAGCGGGCTGGCCAATGGCCTTCCAACATGCTAACGACATAACGCATGTCGAGGCACCCTCGTTGACCACCGTGTGGAAGATATTCCATGTAAAATTTTTCGTGGGATGAGCCACTACTATCTGAAATGCTACGTGGTAAGGCAGACGAGGTTTTAAGTCGATTGTATCTAACATGATGGTACCCGGATTACAAGTCTCAGTAGAGCCTAAAGCAGTTAACAAGGATTTCCTCTGAGCAGGGCAGCTTTGGAGGACCTCAAAAGCAGACATCACACAAGGGGTTTGTGATAAATCCTCCACCACAGAGTAATTCTGGGCAACCCTTGCATTTGGGTTGTGAGAAGATTTCTTTATTTCACCCTTTGGAATGTGTGTCATTGTTTCTCCCAACGTCTTATCGATCTGTAGAGGAAGAGATGGGAGCTCAGCTTCTTTACCCTTCTCAGAAGCGCTTGGTTTACTATAGTCGTGTGCTCTAGTCGTTATGAAAGCATCACCCCTAACCATATATACATTCGCGGATGAGGGATTGTTTGGAGGAGGGCAGGTTTCTTGGTTTCCCCCTTCGGCACTTGTAGAAGCTTGAGTTAAATTTTGCCCATGTTGAAAGGGATTAGTAACACTGCTTGTTGTTGTTGTGTGACAAAATTTTGGGCCTCTACAAGTCGAGGACAAAGATGGGTCAGGTGGTCTTCCGCACACAAGTTGCACAGATACCTCACCTTCCGTTTTTCTGTGGTGTCCCCACCAACATTATCAGTGGGTTTTTTATCCCCCTTACCCTTCTTTCATTTTTTTTTCTTCCCTTCAGGCTGGTGGGTGGCCTTTGGGTTAGTCGACTGCACAGAGTGTACTTCCGACGTTTGGGTAGGAGGAGCAGCCAAAGAAGTAGTCTGGCTGGCCACTGAGTGTTGTATAGATAACTATTGCAATTGTTTTGTCAATTGCTCAGCGGGATTGGTTTGTGCTAAACCAACAATACCATCGGCATGTGGTCCAACTCTCTGTCTAGTTTTATCTAGTATCGATCGTGGTGCATCCAGAAGGATGTTGTATAATAAACCAGACTGAGAATAGATGAGCTCAAACTGTTGAGCCCTCATGATGGCATCTTCTTCGGAGAAAACTCTGGAAGTTGCAACATATTTGGATAATTGTGGGACCAGAGACTTAAGGAACCACTCAAGCAGGAATGTTGGTGGGACTGGTACTTTGATTAGACTCTTTCGGCGTCTCCACTCTCGGATATGATCAGAGATATGGTCTGTTGTTGTCTGTTCAAAATTGGCGATCAACTCTATGCCAACGTCGTATCTCATAGGTAACTGGAAATGGTTAAGGAAGGCCATCACCAGTTCGCAAAAATAAGAGTATCTTGAGCAATCAAGCTCGATGTACCATTTCACGGCACTCCCGATAAGAGTGCGTTGAAACAATCGCAACTGTACGGAGTCATATTTTAATGAGTTAGATGAACACCAAAGATGGAAGGTAGTCACATGATCTCCTGGGTCTTCATTAGGCTTGGCCTCGAACTTTGGAATGTCCGAAGGCAACTTCGTTGTCATAGGATGCCAACGTGGATCGTGAAAAATAAGATCATTTAACAACCTTGTCAAATCTGGCAAGTGTAACGTCGCCAGGAATGGTAGTTTGGGTTGCTATTGATAACCTGGGAAACAGGGTCCTGGAGTTTGATTAGCACCAGGTTGCCAGGAAAAGTTTGGTTGCTGGCCCGGATTCTGGTAGAAACCATGGCCCTGACCAGCATAAGGATTTTTCATCTGTGGAGACATCATTGGCTGATTTCCCATAAAGGACATAGGGTGTTGGGCATGCATCGTGTTATAAGGACTTTGGGAAGGATTACCCCATGCCAGCCCTGATGGGAGAGGCATAGTAGCCTGTCCAGGGTTCCATTGATTGTGAAAAGAATTACCCCAGAACGACATTCTAGAGGAGGGAACGGATCCTTGTCCTGAGTTCCAAGGTCCTACTATATGTGCCCCCAGCGTAGGAATAGTACCCTGCGCCGGAGTAGACAGTCAAAAAATGGGATTGCCCCCAGACGGGAAAGCGGTGGATGAGAAAGTGTTGTTACCAAACGTCCCGTTCCAAACAAATGGTGTCGAACCTACCGGCACACTGTGCACAAGTGTTCCTTGACTCCCTGCTCCAAATAAACTAGTGTGTGCAGGTTTCCTGGCGGACTGCTGATGAAGACCACCAAGCGAAGGGGACGAAGGAGGGATATGACCTACTGCGTAAGGAAAAGTGTTAAAAGGGATAGGAGTGCCCCCAAGTTGACCTTGCAGGGGAGCGTTAGAGCTCCCTGCCCCCAGACCCAAAGTCTACAAAGTGTAGTAAGTGAGTGCAAGACTTGTACCTGAACTAGGCATACTGTATGAGAACGAAGGGCCTGTCGCACTAGGTGTGAAGGGGGTTGTGACCGTCGCCATAAACGGGTTCGGTCCACTGTGCGACGTAGTTGCGGCCGAGACCATAGTGGCTCGAACCGACGATGGTAAGTTAGGAGATGATTCTCCTGTGGTAGAAACTGTGGTGGGAATGGAAAAATTCCCAGAAGAAGTAACAACGTTTGTTTCCATAGCTGTGTGAGGCACTGACTAGCGTTCGTGAAATTGGATCGGTACAATAACCGGTGCCAAGAAATCAGTGGTTGGGGTTTCAACCGAACCAATATTGGTGGTCGATTCCTCTGGGAGTTGTTCAAGCACAAAGGTTTGTAACCTAGTCGCTTCGAAAGACCCTTGTTGGTCTAGCTTCCGCCTTAATGGTGGCGGGGGTGGCTCCAGTGTAACCAGTGGCAGGCCCAGAAGCCTTCGTGACTGACGGAGCTCAGGATCCTCCACTGTGTGAGAATATCCAAGACACGCTAAGGTATTCTACACGTTCAAAAAGTAACACACTAAAAAGAATCCCCTAAGAGATAAGACAAGCAATCACTAAACTATTTGGAAGAACAGTTACAACAACCAACACTAGAGCAAATTACCGGTGCAATTGTAACTCGAATACAGAAGCACCCTCTAGGTATACTCTGCAAAGCGTGGCCCAATGTCTATCCTAGGTACCACGGTATACCCCCGCAGTCACCCGTGTATGTCCCTAAAAAGATTGGCAACTAGGTTGCCAGCACGTGAACAGTCACCAAGCAGGTACAGTCGAAAGTTGGGTAGACCACAATGAGCAGGGTATCAAGCCCGAAACCTATCAAGGGTATCGAGAGAAAATGGTCCAGAAGACAACTGAGGACCTTGAACGGATTCGAGACCCACGAAGCCCCATGGAAAATGCAAACGACGAAATCCCAAAACAAGCCCTCGATATGTGTTCTCCACTACGATTGGTTCGGCTTTGGAGGGGTTATCTCCGCTACCTTTCCGCACGCGACCTCATGTTTATACCCTGTGTTAGAGGGGGGTCCCGGATAAATTCCACGAAACTGTACTTAGACACTCCCTATCGCAGACTCTAATGTTTGGTTTTGAATGGCCTTGGAGAGTTTCCTCTCCAACCTAATCCAAGGCCCTAGTCCTGAACTAGTTTGTGAACCCTACAAACAAAAAGTCTAATAGATTTTAAATTAGCGTTTCTTTTATGGTTTTTTCTTACGTCAAGGGGTATGAGGGTGAAACTGATGATGTGTAAAGACGAAAGAAAAAACGAATGAAAAAAGCTGGAAACAAAATACTTTTACTAAATGCAAAATTTCAACAACTTTTCACAAAGAAAGATTTCTTTTTCTTTTTAACTTTTCAAAGATTTCATACAACAAACTTAAAGGAATTTCGCTCGACTATGAGCTACTTATGCTCTAAATGCACTACAAAAAACCTATGAAATGAAATACTTCTCCCTAGCTAATGATGCAGAAACGCACTCTTCAAAAGAAGAAAATGAAAAGAGAGATTTTTTTTTTATTTAAGTGCTAGGAAAGCAACAAAGGGAAAATACCGACAAGCACAAAACCAAGAAAAACAAATTTTGTCTTAAAGTGAAGATCGAAAAGAATCAGAGTAAAGACACACAACGACAATCAAGAAAACAAAGACTCTTATGCTTGTCTAAAAACCATAAAAAAAAAAAAAAATTATATTTTCTGTCAACTATTAACTGAGAAAAAGCATGCTAAGGGTAAGATGACCTAACCTACTGACTGTTCAACCCTAGACTCAAACACCTGAGAGGAATACTTCTCATCAAAGGAGGGGATGGCTGCCCCACCCTGATTAAAAAGTAGCCTGCCAAGAACGCTACTGTCACTAAAACAGCACGCGTGCAAACGCGTGCTGAGCTGAAACAGGAAGCGTGTACACACGGGCTGACCTTGTACAGGCCGCGTGTATGTATAATTCTAAGACAAAAATGAAAACAAGCAGTCCAAACCAGGAAGAGGCCTCTGGTATTGATAACCAGGTTCCCTTGAAGGATTGGATGTTTTTTCTAACAGAAAAGAAAAAATAATGCAAGGAATAACAAGGCGAAAAAAGAAATCTGAGATAGGACTGTGAACCAGCAAGACTCAGATAGGATTCCAGAAAGCCCCCTGAGAATGTATAATTCTGACAGGGAAGAGGTGGACTGCCTCTAAAGTTCTATGACCTCCTACATGCTATTGTTATCCCTACAGCTAGCATTCACACGCAGGCTGTAAGAGGATAGGGCGCGGGTACACGCATGCAGGCCTTCTGCATGCCGCGTGTACCTCTGTGTGTCCCGACAACCACCGTCAAGAAAAAGTCTAGGAAAATTGGTATGAAGAACCATGCTCCCTGCTAGCTCAGACCTTACATACAAATACATGCAAAGAAAAATAGAAAACCTATTCTTTAAACTACCCAAAAACTTTAAATAAACCCAGAAACCCTAAAGAGTATTATCCCCAGTACGGTCGCCAATTTTGTTGTTGGGAAAAATACCCTACAGACTAGCAAACTAGGGTCAGACTTGCATGCATATTTTGACCGTAAAGAAATTACTTTTTATCCTACAACCCAAAACTTAAACCCCTCTTTCATAGTACATGCACAGAAAAAGACTACTAACCTTGTTACCGGCATTCGATGTAGATCCTCCATTGCACTTTGACCACTTGCTTGCGCTGCTCCTTCCAAAGATGACCTGCAATCAAGACAAATAACAACTATGCATGCATGCTAATTTTCTATTCAAGGGTTAGAAATCAAGCATAAATTAACCAAACCATAGACAATTCATGCATTGGGACGGGAAAAGTATTCTTTTTATTATTTGAAAATGAATCAACTTACAATCAAAGTCGAGACCGACCACCACTCCTTGAACCTGATCCTGGGCTCCTCTTCTTCTGTCCTCCAACTGCTTTGTGTTAAATCTCCTTTGGCATGAGGAAAGGCTAAAGGGTTGGGACAATGGATTACATAAATGGGCAGAGTTTCTTCGTTATATTTTTTCCTCCTCCAAATGGTACCCCTACCCCTTCTTTTATAGGCTAGAAGGAGCTAGGGTTTTGGACGAGCCCTCAGCCATGCATGGCTGGGAGTTTTAGTTAACTGACCCATAGCTTTTTGTTCCGTCAACAACTTTGCTTTTTTCGTGCTTTGTTAGGTACACGTGGGTTGTAGTGGGTCAGCCAGCATGCACACGCGTGCAGTAATGGGTTAGGGCGCGTGGGCATTGACACAAGAGGATTTTCAAAGAGTTGTTCAGCAGAGTTTTGGAAAATAAGGGATATGAGTTGGCCTGATGCCTAGTAAGAATGTGTGGTGCAATTTAGGGTTATAACATGTGTGATCCTTGCTTCTGAACTCACTGTTAGATGTAAAGCAAGATGATTCATGCTTCTGACCTCGTTGTTAGATGTAAAGCAAGATGAGTCATGCTTCTGACCTTGTTGTTAGACGTAAAGCATGACGCTGTGTGATCGTTGCTTCTAACCTCGCTGTTAGACGTAAAGCAAGATGAGTCATGCTTTTGACCTCGTTGTTAGACATAAAGCATGACTCCATGTGATTCCTCACTTCTGACCTCGTTGTAGACGTAAAGCAAGATGTTGATGTGTTCCTTGCTTCTGACCTCGTTGTTAGACGTAAAGCAAGATGAATCATGCTTCTAACCTCGTTGTTAGGCGTAAAGCATGACGTTGTGATTCCTCGCTTCTAACCTAGTTGTTAGGCGTAAAGCATGACGTTGTGATTCCTCGCTTCTGACCTAGTTGTTAGACGTAAAGAAAGATGATGATATTACTTGCTTCTAACCTAGTTGTTAGACGTAAAGCAAGATGTGGTTGACACTGAGCTACCAGCTTATCAGCTGTGACATTGAGCCAGTGTAGTACTGTGATGTGACAGCCTAGTGTTGTGATGAGGTATCATTTTTACTGATACATATTTGATGCAGATGAAGATAGCATTCTTTCGAGAATGATGATGTTGTCGATGAAGAAAACTTCCGATGACTCGTAAATATGCTAGCCAATGTTTCAAGATGATATTGACGATATTGTCCTCCAAATGCCATTGATGATGCAGACCTCTCTCGCCTGATGTTGATGAAGAATACCCTTCTTGTTAAGGGGGAGTGTTGAAATAATGTAACTGCGAAGAGAATTCTTATTATTATTGGATTAAATCCCCATTGCGGATTAATCATGTCATTATTATTATTATTGTTATTGGATTAATCCCCATTATGGATTAATCATGTCGGTAATTGTATAAGGACCAAATCCCCTTTTGCGGATTGGTCATCGGACAATTACAAAGGGAAGAATAAGAAGTTGGCCCCATTAGTTATTATGGAAGACCCAGAATTAATTAAAGGTGGGTTTACCCACCCAGAGTGAGAGGTCGGCCCTGCCAGTTGTGACCTTTCACATGTGCCAGTCTTGTATAAATAAGAGGCTTGCGCCTCACTTCAAACACACAACTCACTTGCTCATTATCTTATGAGGCAAGTTGCAATTACCAGTTGGATAGAGGAGAAGAAGAGTGGTGCATCTCTTGGGGAGGACTATCTGTATTGGTTTGAGTTATCTCTTGAACATTGTATAAGCTATTTATGATAAGGAAGTTTTTGCTGGGTTTTCTTCCCCTAGAGGGTTTCCCAGGATAAATGTT
>SNQJ01S0207046.1:0-16309 GCA_010110895.2 Picea sitchensis
ATGGCATCAAATAGGTGTCGGGTGCCAAGAGATGTTGGTCATCCGAAGAGGGAGAGTTTGATTGAATATAAACATATGAAGCCTTGGCTGGAAAAAGTGGCATGGTGTCACCTAGCACATAGAACTCTAGAGGACTAGGTACAATCCAGGGATCAGATGATTCCAAATACTGATAAGTCGTAGTCGAAATCATATTGATTGTGGAAATATGATGCGTTGTAGGAGGAAGTGGTGTAGGGAAGGTACCCATGAGGGTAGAATATTTTAACAATCCTACACCAACAATTTCATACGTGATCTTGTGATCTCCCAAGAATGGAGTATTGTTGGAAGATTGGTTGTTGTCATTGATGTCAACCCTAGTCATTGGTTTTGGACCGCAAGATTGATGAAGGTATTTGGACATGAAGGAAAATGCACATGCAGATAAAACACCCATGGATGGATATTATACATCATGTTGTTTATAGTGGTATGTTTCACTTCACGTGGTTGCTCATGGTTGAGGAGAAATGAATTTTTGAAGATGACAAAGTGAATTGAAGAAGGAAGTACATGTAAGCCCTGAAGATAATTAAACAAAATAATTACAAAATAAGAAAGTGTCAGGTCGACCCTAATGTTAAAATGAAGTGAAATAAATGGTATAAATAAATATCATTATACATTCATTTGATATACAAGTCGAATTTAAGTGGAAATCAGAAGTAAAGAAGGCCAGATTTCAAGGGAGGATGAAGTCTTTTGGTGATGTGTTCTAAGGTATGTTATTTTCAGATCATCTTACCATTTGCACTATATTTTTTTTTATAGAATGATTCAGATGGTGAAATTTCTATGGTATTGAGAAGACATATCAAGGTACTTGTGGTAAAAATTTTCAGATCTTGATTCACTATAATTATGGAGATACACTCTGTGGAAGATAGGGTTTTTGACCAGTCCTGAAGCTAGTCAATAAACAGGTGTTCCAGGTAAAACAATCATAACTTATTCATAGAGAATCCAAATGAAGTGGGAAAAATTTAATTGGAAATATTATGGACTTTGGTTTCTTGTGTGAGAGTTTCAGAATCTGATGTTAAATATTGAGTGTGGGGCACTTTGTACAAGTTCACTCTCCTGAATAAACCAGAATTGAATAAAGTCTACCATTCTTTCTATAACTTATTTTTGTGGAGGATTCAAGGAGTGAAACTTGGAGAAGTTTCAGAGAATACATTGAGTAATATTATCTATAGGATTAGAGTATTCCAAGAATTTAAGAATTTCAAAAATTGAATAAGTCTCAAGAAGCATTATCAGGTTCTATGTGATGGTTGGTTGATGGTGATGATTAATGTAAAGTTTTATTATCTCTCATATATTCTTGGATGGAAGGAAGGGGAAATGATGGAGAGTTAAATACTCTCTTGATATTGGAGGATTGTATATTCCTCTTGGATATTTATCCCTCCCTTTACATTTGGAAGTTGTAGCAACCTTTGGAAGTCATTACTTCCCTTGAACAAGAACTATTGCTTATTTCTCATATATTGTGCATGGTGTATTGTGGTGTATTGGTGTAGCTCTTATACTATTGTTCATTTCTCATTGGATATAGTTGAATGGTTTAAGTATAAGTTGAAAAATGTTTTAAATTGTACTTGATATTGATTCACCCCCCTCTTAGTATCAATAGGTAGTGGGAGCACGAGCATTGGGTGTACAAAAATCTAACTAATCGACAGTGACAATTTTGCCCCGATGAGGAAATTGTACACATTGAAACACTGATGAAGAAATGACAGTGATAGCATAAAACCAAATTCTTCCAAGTAACAAGTTGTAATCGAGGGGAGCATCGACCACCTCGATGTCAACTGTGATGGTTTTTCCGCCCAATTGGATGGACAGGGACTGCAAGAGTCCATGGGGATGAAAACCTCGCCCATCGAATGTGCGTAACATCATTGGGGATTTGTTAAGTGCGGGTGATTTTAAACCTTTCCAACATGCTAAGTACATGACACAAGTAGAGGCTCCCTCATCCAAGATGGTTCAGTGAATTTGTTGATTGTGAACAACAACATCAATTTGGAAAGCAAGTTGGTGGGAGAGTCAAGATGTAAAATTGTCTAGGTTAAACATGATATTGTTGGACGACTCAGGATCAAAAGCACCAATAGCAGCCAAGAGAGTTCTACGTTGATTGGGGCAGTGCTGTAGAACTTCTAACGTAGACATAGCACATGGTGCTTGAGCCAAATATTCAACAATGTTGTAGTTCTGGGCGACACATGAACTAGGATTAAAGGTAGATTTACGGATAGTGCTCTTAGGAGGGCGTAAGATAGAGTCGAACATAGGTTTCTCGATCTGAAGTGGTCCAGATGGAAGACTAATAGATGGAGGACTAACGAAGGATGGTTATGGATCCAGTAAAGTACCGTTAGTGACTTTTCATTTGTCAGGTTTAACTGGTGTGTCATATGTCCTAGAGCAAGTGGTTAAATCAATCCTGTTAAATAGATAAATATGGGCACTTGTCGAGGCTTCATCATGAGAAGGGTGGCTAGAACTTCCCCTTGGAGAGGGGGTTTTGAGAAACCATATATTGCTGCTGAGGAAAAGGATGAGTAAGCACAACGGATTGGGAATTCCCATTAAAAAGTTTGTCCACTTCATCACGATGTGGACAGTCTCGAGTGTAATGATTGTCACCACAAATAAGACATGGGAATTTTGGTTTCCGTCGTGGTTTCTTTTCAATAGCAGGTGGTGGGTTTTGAGATTTCGATTGTTCATTGTTATTATTCTTCTTTGGTTTGTTATTTGTCTTATTCTTACCTCCGGATTGTTGTGAAGGGGCAAATTGAACTGCATTCACCTCAGATATTTGAGTTTGGGGAGAGGTAGAGGAGGGTGTGATCGAATTGGGAGTGGATGCTGGAGCAGATCGATTTTCCGTTCCATTCGATGGGGAAACAGATTGGGTTTTGATGGAGCCGATAACTCCATCCACATGTGACATGGATGACGGTTTAGATGGATTGGTATTTGCACGGGTAACATTTGGGATTAACTCATACAAAGTACCAGATTGGGAATAAACCAAATCTAAGCACTGAGCCTGAGCAATGGACTCTTCCTCGGTGATGACACCACCCATGGCGACATCACAAGAAATCGAGGGTAACAGTGATTTAGTAAACCATTCCACCAATAATTGGTCAGGAATGACTACTTTGATCAACCTTCGTCATCATCTCCACTCATGAATATGATCATAGATATGCACAAAGTTTGTCTAACGAAGGGGGTCAAGAGTTTGGTCCCCGTATCATATCGAATGGGTAGTTGAAAGTGTGTGAGAAAGGACATGGCAAGGGAATTAAAATCTTGGAAAGAACCACGTGGAAGTTTGATATACCACTTGGATGTTGAGCCCGTAAGTGTTCGCTGAAAAAGACCTAAATGGATAGAATCGTCCATTAAGGAGTTCGATCAACACCATAAATGGAAAGTCATCACATGATTGTTTGGGTCTTCTCTAGCTTTACCATCAAATTTTGGAATATCAGAAGGTAATTTAGCAGGCATGACCGACCAAAAAGGATAATGCAATATAGGATCATTGGTTAACCAAGACAAGTTTGGGAGATCCAGAGTCACAAGAAATGGTAGTTGTCGGTTAACGTGAGGATGATACTCATGCGACATGGGGACACCAGTAGGACCGTAAACTGGGTTAGGTGGATAATTATATCTAGTAGTTCCTCCTACATTCAGTTGTTGCTGACCAGAATAAACAGGATTTGATGATGGTTGAGAAACATGTGGATATGGAGGATAACCTGATGGGTTCTGAGGATTATAAGTCGGTTGCTGGGTTTTCCCATAAGGTGGATAGACATTCTATCCATAAGGAGGATAAGGTTGTTGATGTCCTTGAGGATGTTTCCCCCCAGGGAATAATGGATTTTCTGGAAAAGGAATGTGCCAAGGATTTGGTGTCACATTCTGTCCATATGACAGGTTAGGGATTCCAGTCTGAGATTCCCCCCCAAGCTGAGATTGTGTTCCCATTTTAGTTTGAATCCCAAATGGAGGTTTCCCCCCAGCATGAGGTTGAGTGTCCAGAGGGATCTGGAAACCAGAAAATGAATGACCAGAGACTCCAACCAGATTAGAGCCACCAATATCGGTTCCTCCAAACAAAGGTATAGGGATAGAACCTCTAGGTGTAACCTGGGTAGTGTTGGTAATGGAAGGATTCAAAGCTCTATACTTAAGTGGAACTGACGGATTTGGTATAAGTGGTGCTCCAATCAGAGCCTGGGATGGTGTCACATTTTCGGTGGGGATTGTAGCAACATGCGGGACCATAGTGGAATGGGCCATCTGGATACTAGGGTTTGAGTGAGAACCAATCAACAATTGGTTTGCGATAGTGATGACATTACTGGTCGTACCAGTAAAGTGATTTAAAGGTACCATATAACTAATAGACGTCTCAGGCACTTGTGATGCCATGGGTCAATCGAGACTCACTCCTAGGTTACCGTATAGATCACAAACTATCAAAGGGACATAACCAAAACCAGAGGTTCCAACAGTATGAGTCGGGGTCTTAAATGATTCACTTTGGAAAAGGGGATCCTCTACTCCAGATCCTGTGTGAGGTCCAGTGGATACCTCAGTTTCCTTAATAACAACAACTTCTCTAGATGATTTCACCCATAGGATATGTGGTTCTCGCCTAATACTCAAATTTGGGTTGATTCGAAAAGCTTCCAAAGAATTAGAAACAATTCAGAACTGTTCTAGAGAGTGTGTGCTTCCAACCTCAGAGCCTAGTTTTTTTTATGAGCCTCAGAAGGGCCTTCTAAAGAGTTGGGAAGCAAAGGTAGATAACCCTCGGGATCTTCCGAGGGTAACCCTTGCATCCTACATGAATGGCGAAGGCTAATGTTTCTTGAGCTAAGTAATGAACGGAAAAAGAAATCTATGGCCGACTAACGAAAAGAAACAACATACACTAAAAATCTAGGAATCAAAACCAAGAAAACAAAACCTTCTCTTGATGATCGTACTAGTTGGTGATGAAATCCAACGTCGTATGATCAAGTCAAGAAGGGGCTAGGATATAAGCGGGTGGAACATTCATGATGGTGACCTGCTTAACAAACTTACGCCTTGGTGCAAGCTTCCACGTAGTAATTGTGGATTTACCCTCCAAGGAGCTTGAGTGAGTTTGACCAACGTCTATTCCAGGTATAGTGAGACTTCCCTTCACCGTCACCTTGTGTAAGAACCTAAATATTATGGCTACTAAGGACACCAACTCACAAACAGCCCCTGGGCAAGTATAGTCGACAGTCTAGTCCGAACATATGGGCAAGATAACAAGTCCGAAATCCTTCGAGAGAATTGAGGACAAGTGGACTGGTAGAACTCCAGAGGACCCCGAACGGATTCAGAATTCACGAAGCACCAAGACCAAATGAAAACAGTTGAACCTCAAGAAGAAACCCCAATATATGATCTAACTACTATGAACGATTGAACCACGGAGGGATAATATTCGTAACTCTCCCAAACACAACCTCGTACGTAACCCCTGTGTGAAAGGTGGAACCCATAAATCCTATATGACAATTCGATTTTCTCTCCCTATTGCAAGATGCTAATGTTTTTTTTGAATACTTTGGAGAGTTGTACTCACAACCGAATTCAAAGTGCTAATCCTATTCTAATGTTGGTGGAAGATTCTAAAAAAAAAAAGTTCTAGATGAATTTTAATTAGCATTAATTTTGCAGCTGTTCTTTACTCAGGAGTGTATGAAAGTGAAACTTGATGGTATAATGACTCAATTCCCAAAAAATGCATAAGAAATGATAAACAATATTTTCTTTCAATGAATGCCTATTTAAGGGAAGGAGAAAAATGTTCTCTTCACTATCAAACACTAAGATGAAGTATCCTCAATCAATTGTTTGTCAATCAAATCCAATATCATGCTAAAATTTTTCATAAAATTGTTCTAAGATTCAGAAAACCAATTAGAAAAAATATGTACTTTTTCTTATGTGTGAATGATAATCAATCTGATGAAAGGATTCCTATGTCAATCAGACTTTAAGATCAATAAGATTTAGACAATCAGAATAAAACTTCAAACAAACAGAAACACACTGTCGTTGTGATCAAACAAGAAACACAAAGAAAACCAAATCCAAAAAGAAAACCAAAAATCTCAAACAGAAGGAAAAAGGATTGGACAAGACGACTTCAAAGATCAAATGGAAAGGTGCATAGACCTTAGAATTTCCTCACAAAAGCTTTCACTCAGTCAGATAAATGAGAGGAAAATAGTAAGTTGACTCTAAATCGTCAAAGACAAAGAGTGACTTCAAGGTCAGGAAAAAATATCAAAATTCCAAACAAAAGGTGATCAATTCTTAGAAAACAAAGTGTTGAAGGACAAGACAAAGATGTACCGAGGTTGTAAGGACTCTAAGTAATTGCAAACAACAAGAAAATAAATTCATAGATTAAGCTCCTGAAAGATTTTAACAGGAAAGGGGCAGTGCTCTGGTGTCAAAGGCACCAGAGTGTTGCAATGCTCTGTGTAAGCTTGGCAGGGAGCGCCAATGCTGTGGTAGAAGAGGTAGGGGGCACTGGCCACTAAAAATTCAGAAAAATGCCTAGAAATCCAAAAATTCAAGCAAACTCAGAAATTTAAAGTGTATGAGATGAGGTACAGAGCCAATCAACACATATCTAATAATAAGAGACATATTATGAAAAATTTCAAAGATGAACAAAGGCTAAACAAGATCTAGGAAAGAAATAAAAAATCAAAGTCCCTCCGCAGTGGAGTCACCAATTTCTGTTACAGGAGAATCCCCCTGCGGACAAGTGGATTTCCTCTTGGATATTAGACCCCTATGACCAAGACAGAAAAGTGCTATTATGGACACTGACATTCCTTTTCATGAAGCTAAACTATTCAAAGAAGAAGAAGGAAGAAGGGTAAATACATTTTACCGACATTTGTCCTTGCTCTATCCAGGCTGATCTTGATCTCCAAGTTCTTCAGAAGGTCCTGCAATATAATAAGCAACAACAATGAGACATACTTCCTACTCTACTATGATTAGCTTCATAATGGATATATAACAAAAACAAGTTCATGAAATGTACACAAACTTTAAAGGAAACAGACCAAGAATATATTTATATTAATGAAAACAAAGTGCAATGCTTATAGCCATAGATGTAGGTGCACCAACTTCACCAAGCTCTCTTTGTCCAGAACCTTGCTCAAATAATCGACACATAGAATGATGATGCTTCAATGATATCTCCCTTATGAGATCATAAGTTTGATGCTTTACAATGTCTCCCCTTTCACCATGAGGAGGCCTCCTTATATAGGCTTGAAGAGGCCTAACCACTTAAGATATTCTTGGGATAAGTTGATGATTATTCTCCTTTAGTTGTGGATCTTCCCTAAGATCGAGCCTTGACCTCAGATCCGAATCCAAACAAATCCATATATGAAGGGATTCTTCCTTGATTTCTCTCAACAATCCAAACATTCGCTCAAAAAAGGCTAGCGCATCCTCAGAATGGTGCACAGAGCATTGGAACGCTCCCCCAAAAGAGGTCACGGAGCATTGGCACTCCCTGATAGTGTATAGGGGAGCATTTCCTTCAAAAATTGAGTTTTGAGTGGCTTTTTCCATGGCAAAAGACTTGTACTCTTTGTCAAATGACTTCTCCTCTTCAAAACCAGTCTTTTGAGGTGTCTTTTGATTGTTCTTGATAATGTCATCTGACACGACATAGGCAAGATGACAGTATGATTTTGCGACACTTGCGGCCAAAATGTGACACTTGGAACAATGGTAATGACGACACTAGGCCATCATACTAAAGAGTAATTTTGATGTGTAACAAAGGCCCACTATGGTAGTTAGATATAATAAATGGGTAGTTAGATATAATAAATGTAAGAAGACTTCTTAGAAGGTTTTACTTCTAGAAGATTCCTCCTCTAGAATGTTCTTAGGTGATGGTAGCACTATATAAAGGAGTTCAAGCAATGCAATGGGATATGAAGAGAATTATTGTATTGTGAGCAGTAGCTCAATAGGATGATGCCCCCTCGAAGAGGCAAGTGGACATGAGAGGATCCCTTCCATATTAGGATCCATTGTATGGTGTTTCCCTACCTCAACGGTTTGGTAATAATATAGTGTGGTTTCTTTTATCTTTCTTTGTGGATCTATTGTGTATTCAGTATTTGTGGTGATTATATTTGTAGATCTATTCAGGAACTTAACTAGTTGGAAATATAATCACCACAAATACTGAATACACAATAGATCCATAGATCAAGATATAAGAAACAACACTTTATTATTACCAAACCCTTGAGGTAGTGAAACACCATACAATGGATCCTATTATGGAAGGGATCCTCTCCTGTTTATTGTGGAGGGGGCACCGCTCCACAATAAAATACTTCTCTTCATGTCCCCTTACATTTATTGAACCCCATTATATAGTGCTACCATCACCTAAGAACATTCTAGAGGAGGAATATTCTAGAAGTAGAAACTTCTAATAAGTCCTCTTACATTTATTATATCTAGCTACCATAGTGGCCCTTATTTAATAATATAGTGGACCTAGTCCACCTTACATTGAATGGCCTCCACTATTATCATTATGGGCCCTTTGGACCCCCCAATTACTTCTCTAGCTACCTAACATTCCATCCCCCTTATGAAATCATTTTCCTCAACGCTTGATGTACAACCATATACTAGGGTCCCATGGATAAGTGTAGACCATAGTGCTGAAGTAGACTAGAGAACCAGGGTCCCATGGATAAGTGTGAACCATAGTGATGAAGTATACTAGAGAACCAGGGTCCCATTGAGAAATCAAAGCCACCATGATGAAGTAGTCCAACCTCCATTGTAAACCAAGGTCTCATGTCCAAGTGCTCATGTGAACTCCACAGGGAAGATATCGACACCCAATAACCAACTGAAAATGATGCTCCCAATACTGACACCTATCATGTGGATCTAAATAAGAATATCCAGCCACATAGTGGGAAAGGGTCAACGTTGAATATGGAAGGAACAATACCATTTTAGAATATGCAAGCTGGACGTTGGTAATCATAACTATCTCACGATGTGGGACATTGATGTTCTCTACAGAAGGTGGAGCAGAGTCATCAAATAATATATTGAAGTGGTTGTCATCCCAGAAATGACAACTATCCATATACCAATTATTGCAATCGGCCTCAAAATCATACCAAAAATATATTTCTTGATTATATTCATCCCTAAGGTCTGCCATAAGAAATCTCTCTTACATGCTATCTAATGAATCTTGAATACTACAAAAACTATCATTGAGGCCATCTACAAAGTCATTCAATTTGTCATTCAATGTGCCAAACAATTGGGATTTGAATGCTTAAGTAATATGTAGAATTTATTTGAGGATTTGAGAAGAAATATCCATCTAAGCACCCTATGAAAATTTATGAACTCTCCAGTCTCGCTGCCATCATGAAAAAACCCAAAAAATAGAGCAATAACTTATTGCAGAAAATCGCGACGTTTTTCGGAAAAACCCTGAAAAACTGTGGAATTTAAAATGCTCATAACTTCACTTCCCGGACTCCATTTCGGCTGATGTTTTTTTTTGAAATTGAGTGAAATTGTGAGAGGAACTTAGATCTGTAATTTTTTTTCGCAGATTTGGCCTCCAGCTACTACAAAATTAAAAAACAATCTCGCCGCCATCCGCGGAAAAAACCCTGAAAAATTGCAGATTTTAAAAGTCCAATATCTTTACTTCCCAGACTCCGTTTCAGACGATTTGTTTTTTCAACTTGGGTGTTTTTATGAGAGAAACTCATATATACAACCTATTTCTGCAATTTTTTCACATAAATATATTGAAAATTTATGTATTGTCACGACCCTCTTTTTATTCTCCGAAAAAATAATCTGCAAAAATAAAAAATATTTGTCCACAATGTCTGTCAAGGAAAGTCATCTGATACCACTTTTTAAGTAGCTGAATATATATAAAAATATAATCACCACAAATACTGAATACACAATAGATCCATAGAGAAATATAGAAGAAACCACACTATATTATTATCAAACCCTTGAGGTAGGACAACACCATACAATGTATCCTATTATGGAAGAGATCCTCTCCTGTTCACTTGCCTCTTCGAGGGGGAATTATCCTATTGAGCTATTGCTCCAAATGCAATACTCTATTCAGGTCCCATTACATTTCTTGAACCCCTTTATATAGTGCTATCATCACCTAAGAACATTCTAGAGGAGGAATCTTCTAAGAAGTTCTCTTACATTTATTATATCTAACTACCCATTTATTATATCTAACTACTATAGTGGGACTTATTTAATAATATAGTGGACCTATTCCACATTACATTGAATGGACTCCACTATTATCACTATTGGCCCTCTAGGCCCCCTTACTACCTGTCTAGCTACCTTACACACGAACACCCACATCCAAGATTATAGATTTGGGAACTCTGATGCACATGGATCCTTTTACCTGTGAAGCATACAAAGAGGCATACATAGAATACAAGGACTTAAAGAAGGTGTTTCAATAGCTACAAGGTCAAATTCATATAGAAGAAGTTGATGGAAAGGTTGACTATCATTTCCAGAATGGTTTACTCTACAAGCTCAACAAGATTTGTGTTCATAAAGGTGAACGATTTTCGCTTATCAGAGAGGTTCACACCTCCAAGTTTGCAGGACATTTTGGTGTTAGGACATGAAAAGTACAAGGCTAGACATGACCAACATAGAACTGAGAGAACATTTCAAGTGGGAGACATAGTATGTTTACAACTGAATAAGGAAATACTAGAGGGTCCTAGTAAGAAAATCAAGGCTCTGTGGTATGGTCATTTTTAGGTATTGGAAAAGGTGGGAGATAATGACTATAGACTCAGTATACCCCCATACACGTGAATTTACTCAGTAGTGAATGTGGAGAATCTCAAACTCTATGAGACCTCCATCTTGGATCAGGAGGAGGAGAAGGTCCTGCCTTCCATATAGGATTTAACACCATATTCTCAGGAAGAGTTGGAAGAGGAAATAGTTTTTCATAAGTGGTCCAAAATTACAAGACAGGGGTAGCATGACCTTTGATAAGTTGGGTTGAAAGGACAACTTTCAGGAAAAAAAAAGTGGTACTCCAATAAGAATGTAGAGGAAATTTTTGCTCACCTCATTGAGTAAATATTTTTGGGACCAAAAGCCTCCCTAAATGGGGAGGTATGATCTGGATTGGATAATTATATTATTTTTCATCTATCTCGATGCTTTTAGAGTGGAAAACAATTGGAGGAATCAACTTACAAGGTCATTTTAGTGGCAAGTCCTAGTTTGGAAAATTGGGGTTTGAAACCTTCTAGATCCATTTTGAGGCATCAAATGACATCTTTTGGGGTTAAAAATTTCCTAGCATAACTAGGACCCCGTGACGTTATTATACACATTGATACCTTTCCAACAGTGCAAAAACTGCATCAATTGGAGCTCATATGTAAAATTTATGCTTCACTAATAATAGGGAATTTTGGCTTTCAGAAAACATATGAAAGGACCAAGCATTAATTTTTTTGGGATGGAATGAAGCAGGACATCCACAAAATTGTGGATCAATGTGATACTTTCCAATGCAACAAGGGAGAAACAATCAAAATTCCAGGAACTACAACCTCTCCCTATTCCACCTACTATATGGAGAGGTATCTATATGGACTTCATTGTAGGTTTATCCAAATTTGGGAATAAATTAGTCATCATGGTTGTGGTTGGCCGCCTTTCCAAATATACTCATTTTTTTTCCCTCGAACACCCATTCAAAGAATCCACGATGGCTCAAGATTTTATGGACAATATATTCAAAATCCATGTAATTCCCCATTCTATAGTCTCTGATTGTGATCAAATTTCACAAGGAACTTCTGGAAATAATTGTTTAGGCTCCAGGGCACCCAATTACATCTCAGCACTGCCTATCATCCCCATAATGATTGTTAAACTGAAGCAGTCAACAAGTTCTTGGAAGCATATTTTTGGTGCTTTGCCTCAAAATGAAAATCTCAATGGGCTCAGTGGTTACCAGTAGATAAATGGTGGTACAATACATCTTACCATGGTGCTACTCGCATGACTTAATTTGAGGTGGTCTATGGTCAAAATACCCCCTCCATATTATTTTATCTACCAGGTGTCTCCAAGGTCCATGAGGTAGACAACACTCTTACAGTTCAAGATGAAATTCTACATACCCTCAAAGAAAATTTGGTCTGGTTCATAATTGCATGAAGCAACAAGATGATCGGTTCTTCTTCAAATGAAAAATTTCTTAGCAGGATCAAGTGTTTCTTCGTCTACAATCTCATAAGAAAACTTCCCTCAAATAATATCATTGTCAAAAACTTGCTCCAATGTTTTATGGCCCTTATACAATCCTCAAGCAAGTAGGGCCCATGGCTTACAAGTTATCTCTTCCTAGTCACTCTAAGCTCCATCCAGTTTTTCATGTGTCTTGCTTAAATAAAGTGATTAGAACCAAGTGCTAGATTCAAGCTAGTTTTCCAGAATTTGATGAAGAAGGATCCATTTGGTTGTAGACAAAAGAAGTCCCAGCCACACACGAGCGTTGTCTCTGTCAATGCACAATTTAGTGATTTTTAGTACAATGGAAGGATACACAACCTGAGGATGCCACCTGGGAGATGACTTCCATTCTCTAGCAATTCTCACATATCTAGCTTTGAGGACGAGGTTTTTCTTTAAGGGGGAGGGCATGTTGGGGTCCTAACCCCCCTAACCCCTCAAATATATAGAATAATATGATTTTCTATTTAATAAAAGTTTTCATTAGTAAATAAGGCCTATGCAACAATGTGAACATTTCTAATGTAAGAAGACTTACTGGAAGGTTCTGCCTCTAGAAATGTCTTCCTCTAGAATTTTCTCTAGAAGATAGAAATAGTATAAATAAGGGTATAACGAATCGAAAATGATTCTTTGTGAATAGATTTGTACTTGAGCTCTACTCTGCTGGAGGTTTCCCCTTCGAAGAGGCAAGTGAAATTTTCTCTCAAGATAATAAATGTATCATTTGTGGATCAATTGTGTCATTGTGCTTACTATTTTGTTCTTTCTACTAACAATTGTGAATAAAAATCATATTTTTTATTTGCATATTTTCTTTTGGTAACTTACATCTCCACTCATAAAATTTTATTTGGTTACATATTTTATATATAATTTTTAATCATATAAATTAACCCATTTTGTGGATATGTACGATTCCATCAAAGTGATAATTGATCTCATACTTGTTTTAACAGTCAATGTCAACTCATAAGAAATTTTGATGGAGTGTTCTAGAGGATTTTGGTGTTTGAGTGAGAGAACTAAGATTTAGTGTCATATTTATAATTTTGGTGGGATGTGTGCTTTAATGGGAGTTATGTGAAGTGAGTGGTGGAACAACGATAGGAATGACAATGTCAAAAGTCACAACGGTTGAATTTGAAAAAAAAAAAATTATGACATATGAAATGCATTGATGTATTTTGGAAAACCAAATATTAAATCATGCCTATCCTAACACCACTCAATAATATACTGGGAACATAAACTATGAGAGAGGTAGGTAAATTGTGATTTCAAACATCCGAAATGTTGGATTGCATTATGTGCATATTTGCATGATAAGTGTTGGTATACTGAGAGGGGGGAGGGGTGAATCAATATGAGCACTTTATAGCACTTTTAACCACAATATATAATATTTAAATTTATCAACAGTATATCATCAATGTATTATCAATATATCATGAGTATATAAACATAAGAAACATCACATCAAGTACACAATACACCAGAATTTTCATGGAAACCCAAATGGGAGAAAACCACAAAATTATTTCTTATATATCAAAGAATACATTCATTGGAAGTACCAACTTCCCAATTCTCTAGCACCAGCTGGAAGGAGGCACTGATCCCCTAATTTACAGGCACCAACCTGAAGGAAGCTGCAACTCCCTAAATTCTCTGGCTCCAACTAGAAGGAGGATACAATCGCCTGATTCTTAGGCTCCAACATGAAGGAATCTCCAACTCCCTATCTTCTCTGGAACCAACCAGAAGGAGGCTACAAACCCATTTCCTTGCCCTGTTATTCTGCCCTAAAATATAAATGTAGACCAATTGTCACTACCATAATCACTGCCACTGTCACTGCCACTACCACTGTCACTGCCACTGCCACTGTCACATCAACCTGTAACTTGTCAACCTGTCACTATCACTGATACTCAACTAGATCCTCTCACATGGATCATATACCAAGTAGATGTCCAACATCACCACCACATGGCTCTACCAAGCATGTACCAAGATCACCAACATACCTACAGAATATATGTGTCTCAACCATTTACCAAAGCATGTACCAAACCATCAACTTGCAATCTACCAAGCATCAATTTTGGTACCACAACCTATACGACAACATGTGCATAAACCGTGCACCAACACCTGTACAAAAACAAGTGCATCAACCATGCACCAACACCTATACCATGTACCTCAACCATAAACCATGTACATTAATCATCAACCATGTACATCAACCATCAACACCTGTACCATACCATGTACCATAAAAAGTACATCAACCATGCAACAAACCCATACCATATCATGTATCAATCTTGTACCATATCATCCATTAACTATGTACCAATGTATGCATCAATGTATAAACCAAAACCTCAAGCATGCATCATAATCAACCAAGATCATATACCAAGTATGTGCCTCAAGTATATTTCAATATCACAATATGTGCCTCTAACAATGGACCATACCAACCATATACAATGTACCAAGTATATGTCTCAAGCATGTATCAATAACACCAAAGCATGAACCTCAATCAAATGCAGCCATAAACCAAAAGGGGCCTCCAAGATATGCCTTAGACATGTGCCATAACATCCATGAAACAAATCTAATGAAATATCACATCAACCATGTATCAAACCCTCACTGTTATGCAGCCTCATCTTGTACCAATATATTCAACAATGCATCTCAACCAAATTGCCTCAAACATGTACCATATGACACAATATATGCCTCAAGAAAATATCAAAGAATGTGTGCCAAGTACAAAAAACAAGTGCACTAGCAGTGTTCCTCTACAGATCTTCCTCATACAACATGTACCATACAACCAATGGTACATCAAGGGAATATAATCAACCTCACATGACCATACCTCAATCAATCACAAAGATCCAACTTCAAAGAACCATATCAACATACCTATTACTTCTATAGATGATTCTGTTGTACTTGAACACTATCACACATGCCTATAGTCTCTCCTCATCTTCTATAACATGACATAAACCTCATCCTTCAGATTTGGCTTTGCCTTGTGGGAAAAATCCTGTTGTCTAGCAGGGCCTCATGTGATGAGACCTAGAAAGCACACGAGGGTGCCTCGTGGGACGCTAATAGTTTGACCCGCAGAGATAAGCTAAATAATGTTTTTTCAAAAATCCCTCCCTCTTCTTTGTAATCATGAAACTTTGTTGTTTCTCTTCCTCTGCTACCTCGGATTTGCGCTACCTCAGATTTGTCAATAAAATCCCTTGCAAAAAACCTTTCACAAGATAGGTATTCAATGTATTCAATATGTGCTTATGGGAGTCTCTTGATATCTTATTTATACTTCCCAAGTGCCTTCATTTAGGGGAAATCTTGTAACTATTTTACCCCTTTTCCATCTTCTAGGGCTAACCCACATTCTTGTTGCAACTACTTTACCCATAATTAGTAAAATCATAATTTATTTGTTACAAATACTTTATCCATAATTAACTTCTTGTTGCAACCACTTTGACTAGAAAATTTCTTGATGACTTTCTAGGGGCTTCTAGAATAATTGACTTTGTTGGAAGATTGGTTGTTGTCATTGATATCAACCCTAGTCATGGGTTTTGGACCGCAAGATTGATGAAGGTATTTAGACATGAAGGAAAATGCACATGCAGATACAACACTCATGGATGGATAGTATACATCATTTTGTTTCTGGTGGTATGTGGCACATCACGTGGATCCTCATGGTTGAGGAGAAATGAATTTTTGAAGATGACAAAGTGAATTGAAGAAGGAAGTACAT
>SNQJ01S0207049.1:0-16309 GCA_010110895.2 Picea sitchensis
GATGAGGAAAACTATTCTAATTGGAGAATAGAGATGAGATTACATTTAAAGACAATGGGAGAAACAATTTGGAAGGCAGCCATTGGTGGATTAGTTTCATTGAAGAACAAGTCAAAGTTTGCAGCTCAAAGGGAAGGAAAGAAGAATGATGCATTGCCTCTCAATATCATTCTTAGTGGACTCTTAAGCCCTATCAAAGATAGCATGGGACAATGCACCTCCACCAAGGATCTATGGCTAAAGATAGAGGAAACATATCAAAGAAAGAAGGAGAAAGAAAAAAATGAAGAATCTCCAAAAACTCTCGAATGCATTATTTCTAAATGTGATTTTGAAAACATTTCAAGTGAAGATAAAGAATCAAGTGATGATGGCACAAAGTAATATCTTGAATACATTTCAAATGAGGGCAAATAATTATGTGTTGATGTTGGCAAAAAGGAAGATCGTGAAGATATTTCAAATGAAGGTAAACAACCCTAAAAAACCCTTGATTGCAATGATGCTGATGAATTTTTGTCTACAAGTGAAGAAGAAGATTTATAAACAGTTTGTGTAAAGTTTTATGATAATTATTCCATTAAAAGAATAGAAGGAAATCTATTAAAACTTCAAGAGGAAGTTGAAGAGGGTTTATATAGATATAGAAGTGATCATTATTATATGGACTATAACTATATTTCAGATAACACTAAGAAGTTTCTTAGGAGAAGTCCAAGGCACATCTTAAAGTTAAAAGAAATGATCAAGGATCAATAAGAGAACAATAAGACTCTATTAGAAGAAAAGGAATAAGAGATCACAAGACTAAAGAATGGAAAAGAAGATATGAATGTAGATGATGAGATTAGCAAAAGTTTTGAAACCATTGTTCATCTACACAAGGCAAAGAAAGTTTCAAAAGAACAAAGCAAGAATCTATTCTTGGGACACCAAAGAAAAGGTATGAAAGTATTTTTCATGGGCATTGTTATTCATGTAATGGTTATGGTCACAAATCTTTTGAATGTAGATATTATGAAAGGAGATATAATATAAGATTTTATAACACCATGAGGTGTTGGAGATGTGATCAAGTAGGACACATTGTTGTTCACTGTAACACTATGATATGCTACAACTATAGTGAATTTGGCCACAAATCCCATGATTGCTGGAACACAAGAAGAAAGTCCATGATGAGAACTTCAAATAACATGGATAGAAGAATGAATGAAGTAAGGAAGGGAGACATCTTTGAAAATATGGATGCTCAGATCTCAAGTTATGAGGAGTAGGGACATCTACAAAAGTGGGTGAAGAAGACAGCGCAACCAGAACAGAATGAAAGACTGGAGGGAATATCAAGTAAGTCATCTACTAAAGCATACGTGTGTGACAGTGGTGTCAGTCATGTACATACACAGGCTGACCTTTTATAGGTCACGTATATATGCGATATGTTGTGCAGCAGACCGCATATATGTGGTAAAGCCTTGAGAAAAAGACTATGCACATGGATTGCAGCTTGATGTGATGGTACACCACTCTGTTGTAGGGTTTGAGATTGTTTGTTGCAGGTTCTGACACTATTTGCTGCAGGTTTAAGTGTTCATCTATTGGATTATGTAAAATAAAATCTTGAGTGCATGACACTAACCCATGAGTATGGATTGATGCAGATATGTTAATGTACATATTTGGTGGACTCATAGATGGCATATACTTGATGATACTACACCATTAGCACAACAATTGGCATTTGTTTGAGATACCTGATTGTGGCAGTTGGTTCATGATGGAGACATATCATGAGCGATATGATACATTGTTTAGCATGTTGGTAGATGCACATGGTTGGCATATTGGTGGATGCACATGGTTGGCATATTGGTAGATGCACATGGTGGCATGTTGATAAAGGCATATGATTGATACATTCCATGGATGATATCTTTTGGCACATTGCATGATGTTTATGTACATGGTTGATGTACATAGGTGTTGTTGTTATAACCCTAATTTTCACCAGGCATTCCTACCTAGTATCAGGCCATCTCATATTCCTTATTTGCCAAAACATTGTTGAACAACTCTTCTTAAAAAACCCCTTTTATAAAGGCCCACACGCCCTGATACTTTACTGCACACGTGTACACGCTAGCTGACCCAAGACAACCCGCGTGTACCTACAAAAGAACGAAAAAAGGAAAGTTGATGATGGAACACACAACTTTGGGTAAGTTAACTAAACCTTTCTTCTAGCCTATAAAATAAGGGTTAGGGGTACCATTTGGAAGAGGAGAATCATAGTAAAGAAGCTATACCCGATTGAGCATTCCCTTTGTCCCAACCTTTAGCCATCCTTGTGCAAAGATAAGTATAGAGAAAAGAAGTTGGAGGACAGTTGAAGAGGAGCCCAGGACCAGGTTCGTGGAGCAGTGGTCGGCTTCATCATTGTAATTTGATTTATTTAAGTTAATAATAGAGAGGTACTTTTTCCATACCACCATATGAGGTTTTCATGGTTCATAGAGTACATGTTGATTAAATCTCTAACCCATTAATTTGTAGATAAAATGCATGTGGAGTTATTTGTTTGTATTGTGTGAATGCAGGTCAACCTTAGGAGGAGAGATGTAGTCAAAGAGCGACCAAGCATGAAGAAAGATAGATATCAAACGCCCAAAATAAGGTATGCTCACTTGATCTTTTTAACTATGTACTTGCTTAAGAATAATGGGAATTAGGTCCGGGATGATGGTAGAAAGTAGGAATCTTTAGGTATTTTCTGCATGCATGATAAAACCCTAAGTGCTAGTCCGTAAAGGGATTTCCCACTCACAACAGAATTGGCAACCATACTGGGGATCTCTAGGGTTTCTGGGAATGTTTTTTCTTGGGTATTTTTAAAAACTGGTTTCATTACATGTTTTTAAAGTTTCTACAAAAGTCTGAGCTAACAGAGATTCTAGTCTTCCATATCAGTTATCTCTGTTTCTTTTCTTGATTGCATCTTTTTTTCGAGACCCATAGAGGTACACGCGGCCTGTATAAGTTCTGCACGCGTGTACCCACGCCCTACCCTCACACAACCCGCTTGTACACGCCAGCTGAGGAAGTGTCAGTCGTGTGTATGATTTCAGAAAATTTCTTTTAGAGAGGAAGTCATCCTCTCCCCTGTCAAAAGTAATCCTTCTTAGGGGTTTTCTGGAACTCATTCTAGTCTCTGTTTTTTGTAGTTTTGTAGCTTAGGTTTCACCTCATATTGGTTTTTTTTTCTGTCAAAAGTAAGTTTCCGAGTCTTCAAGAGATTCTAGTTCTCAATACCAGTAGTCTTTGCCAGTGCTTGATTGCTTTTCATTTTATTTTTTGAAGAGTTGCAGAGGTACATGTGGCCTGCATAAGGTCTGCATGCGTGTACACATGCTCTTACCTTACACAACTCGCGTGGACACGCTGGTTGTTGAATTGTCAGCAACATGCCTGTTGAGAAATGTTTATGGTTTAAGGAGAGGCAGTCATCCTTTCCTTTTCAAGAGTTATACCTCTCAGGGTTCTTGGTCTCTGTCATAACAATTTTAGCCTAGGTTGGATTCCAGCATAGCTTGCTTTTTTATTGAAATATTTCTTGTGTTTCCTAGCTTTTTAAACTTATTTTTAGCTTGAAATTTTAAGAAAAATGAGTTGCATGGGGGGGCCATGAATCGTGCATTCATCAGTTTATTTTAGAATATTTTGTTATTTCTGCTTTGATTGGAAGAAAATATTTAAAAAAAAACTTAGTTTGTTAGATCTCTTTCTTTCCTGGCATTTTCTTTGCATTGTTATTTGAAAAAGAAAAAGAAATTAGCATAGCGTTGTGTTTTCTTCTAATTTTAAAAGCATTTCAAAAAAAAATAAAAAAAATATAATCATTCTTTGCTAGTGTTCATATAAGTTTCATCATTTTTCGCAAGAGTCTTAACAACATCAACTGAACTACCATACCCTTTTTGAGTAAATCAAGCCAGTAAAAAGAACACTAATTAAAAATTACTAGACTTTATGTTTGTAGGGTCCATCAACTAGATTAGGATAGGGCCTTGAATTAGGTTGGAGAGGAAACTCTTCAAGGCCATTAAATAAAACATTGGAGTTTGAGTTAGGGAGTGTCAAAGTCCAGTATCGTGAAATTTATCCGGGACCCCCCTCTAACATAGGGGCTAAACACGAGGTCGCGTACAGAAAGGTAGTGGAGATAACCCCTCCAAAGTTGGACCAATCGTAGTGGAGAAAACATATAGAGGGCTTGTCTTGGGATTCCATCGATTTCATTTGCCACGGAGCTTCGTGGGTCTCGAATCCGTTCGAGGTCCTCAGTTGTCTTCCAGACCACTTGCCTTTGATACCCTTGACAGGTTTCAGGCTTGATACCCTGCTCATTGTGGTCTACCTGACTATCGATTGTACCCACATGGTGACTGTTCACGCGCTGGCAACCTAGTTGCATATATTTCTAGTGACATACACAGGTGACTGCGGGGGTATACCACAATACCTAGGACAAACATTGGGCCATGCTTTGCAGAGTATACTGGGAGGGTGCTTCCATTTTCGAGTTGCACTTGCACCGATAAGTTTCTCTAGTGTTGGTTGGTGTAACTTTTCTTCCAACTAGTTAGTCGTTTGCTTGATTTTACTTTAGGAACTTTTAGTGTGTGCTATGTTCTCCTTAGTTTTCCATAGTGAGTTAGTCAGTCGTGGCTTTGGGTATATGACCTAGGGTGGTAGAATGCCCACTCCTTCGGTCGTGAGGACTTTTTGGTATTCTGCTTAGAAACGTGTAGCCACCTCTTTATAGGCGTTGTTTTGATACCACTGGTTCGCCATAGTCAGTGCATGAGACTTTTACGGACTTGAACGATCCCGCAAGCGGAGAACCTGTGCTTAATATATTCATGGCTAAAGTTCCCGATGATACCAACTAAGGAACCCCTTCACAAGGGTATTATTGTTCTTTTCCTTTATTCGGAAATGTTGGTGTCCCTTTGATGGCCACTTTGTACATTCTTGGGTTGAATGTGGGATTATCGGTTTGGTTGGGTACCATTCCAAATGTCCCAAATGATCTTGAAGATTCTCAGTTAAGAACTTTATTTCATGGGCACCCTGTTGATGTTTCTTCGTTAGCAAAGTCTTCTCCTCCTCCTTCTCCCACCTCTGGTGAAAGTACAGTTACTAGTAACCGGAAGTCTAAACGAAATAGAAAGAGGAAGAATAGGAAGAATAAATCACCAACCTCAGTGAGTCATGTTGGATATAGGTCAACAACCTCTACAAGTCACATTGAAGACTAGCACCCAGCCTCTGCAAGTCATGCTGGGGGAAAGCACCCAACCTCTGCAAGTCATGCTGGGGGAAAAAGTCCAGTCACTGCTAGTCATACTGGAAATAGGTCTGTAGCCTCTGCGAGTCATGTTATCGACCCATCACCAACCTCTACAAGTCAGGTTGGAGATGTGCAACCAACCACTGCCAGTCATGCTGGGGGCATTGATTCTGTTGAGAAACCTAGACGGATAGGACGTAAACCTAAGTTCCATTGTAAGCTTTGCAAGGGAGATCACCTTACTCATTTGTGCCCTAAACTTCTAGAGATATGAAGATTGTGGTCCCTATCTGCAAGATCTTCTGATTCTGGGTCTTCTGTGGTTTCCTCATAGTCTATTTAGCCATTGGTTGAGAAAGTGGTCATTCCGATGCAATCATTGGCTGATCCCACTCCTCTTTTGAGGGGTGAGGTGCCTTTAGACCATGTAGCCTCTTAGTCTATGCAGCCATTGGTTGAGAAAGTGGTCACGTCGATGCAGTAATCGACTAATCCCACTCCTCTTTTGAGCGGTGAGGTGCCTTTAGACCATGTAGTCTCTCAGCCTATGCAACCATTGGTTGAGAAAGTGGTCACATCGATGCAGTCATCGGCTAATCCCAGTCCTCTTTTGAGGGGTGAGGTGACTTTAGACCATGTAGTCTCGTAGCCTATTCAGCCATGGGTTGAAAAAGTGGTCATGCTGATGCAGTCATCGACTGATCCCACTCCTCTTTTGGGGGGTGAGGTGCCTTTAGAACAAGTATTATCACAACCTATTCAGCCATTGGTTGTGAAAGTGGTCATGTCGATGCAGTCATTGGATGATCCCACTCTTTTGTTGGGGAGTGATGTGTCTACCAACTATGCAGTCATTTCCAGTTCAGTATTTTCATAACAAAGGGGGCATTTCGCTTGCTTAGAGAACACCCCCTCCAAGCCCTAGGATGGTTTCCTTTGATTGGAATGACCTTGTTGAGCCTCATCTTCCTTCCTCCGCACCCTTTCAAATAAGGGTTGAAGTCAATTCAACAAACATTTATCGATGTATTTTGGATGAAGGAGCCTCTGCAAGTATTTTATCCTCCTCGGTTTGGAAAGTCTTGGGTTCTCCCAAGCTTGTGTCTGCTTCACATGAGTTGTTGGCTTTTGAAAGATGTCCTAGTGAATATTTGGGGGTTCTTCCTCAGTTGCCTATCTCGTTAGGTGGGAAGATTTTCCGTGTCGATGTTATAGTGGTGCAAGGCATGTTAGATTTCAATAGGCTTCTTGGGCGTGATTATGTATATGCTATGAACGATGTGGTATCTACGCTCTTCCGGGTGATGCACTTCCCTCACAATGGAAGCATTGTCACTATTTACCAACTAGCATTTGATAATCACCATCCTAATTCAACGTTAGTTCAAGCTTCCCCTTTATATATTCCTAGTGTTCGTGTAGACTCCACCCCACCACGGGTTAATTATGTGGCGTCTTATCCTCAGTGTTCAATTGCTTCTGAGAAGGAACCTGTGCAATCATGTTTTCCTTCTCAAGACTTGGAATCAACAATTGATCCATTAGTGTATCCAATGGGGGCATGGGAGCCCTTGATTCCCCCTCTTGGTCCAAGTAGGCTTGAGTATCCTTCTGAGTCTGATCGCATTGTTTGTATATCCTCAATCCCTCGTGCTCGTGACTCTTCACTGATAGACTCTGCCAGTCTTGGCCAGAACCTTCATATGGAGTATGGTCAGTTTACTTCACCCGTTGGGACTTTCAACCCTCGTTTGCGTGATTTCTCGGATTTTGAATTGCCTTCAAATAAGGCTATCCTTGAATCCATGACTACGATTTCTATACCGCGGGAGGACTTACACTATAGTTTGTGTTTTCTTCCTTTATGGGAGAATTCCCAAGTTGACTATTGAAGAGACTCCTGGTCTGAGCCTAGCAGCGGGCTCTACCTGAATCAGTTTCATACATGAGTTGTGGCCCCCTTGGAGTCTTCTTTAAGCCCTTTTGAGACTCCCTAAAGATGAAAAGATTTCTGAGTGACCTTGTTTCTTCACACTCGTTAAATTGGTCTAGAAGAACGTTCCTTACACGGGTGTTCTTTTAAGACCTTTTAAGACCCTCTAAACATGAAAATATTGTCGAGCTATCTTGTGGCCTTTCACGCTCGTTAAACTGAAATTTGAAGTCACGTCTATTCAATGGTAGTTTACCCCTTTTTCGGTCCGGATGGTCAATTGTACGAACAAAGGTATACTCTAAGGAACTTCAGTTCTCTAGAAGAGTACTATCAGGTATCATTTTAACCCTTTTTTAGGCCTAAGGGACTAAATGTATGAAAAATGAACCCCCACAAAGTCCATAGTTAATCTCTTTTCAGACTCCCTAAAATTGAAAAGATCGTCGAGTGACCTTATTATTTCACACTCGTTAAAATGATCCAGAAGAACATTCCTGACGGAGTCCATAGTTAAGCTTTTTTCAGACTCCTTAAAAATGAAAAAGTTGTCGAGTGATCTTGTCTTTATCACACTCGTTAAAATGGTTTTGAATAGACGTCTTGTCGGTGCTAGTTTACCCCTTTGTCGAACCGACTAGACTACCTTTGAAAAAGGTACCCCAGTGGAGTCTCTTACATTTTTTCATACTCTCTAAATATGAAAAACCACCGAGCTTACCTTCTCTAGGCTCATTAAAATTACATCGAAGGACGTTACCATTGTGTGTCTAATTTATCACATTTGCATACCTCCATCTTTGGCCTAATGTCGGCTCCATGTTGCTGTCAACTAAACCATTTGAAGCATGCCTTATACGCAAGCCCTGTAGCACTTTGCCTCTGCATATTGACACCTTTGGCCCCTGGAGGATTTTTCCTGAGTGTCCTTTTCTTTCATATGTCGCTTTGCCCTGAGCATCCCTGTGTTCCGTGCGCTTGGAACTAGTATGCTTGCGACACTCGATCCTCCTTTGTAACGTAGCATTCTTTTATTCTTTTTCGAGCTTTCCAACATTATTGAAAAAGACAAAAAAAGACAAATATACCCCAAAAAGAGGAAGGGAAAAGTATTTTCTTTATTGGAAGAATAATGAGTCGCCCTTGGATAAATCACATCTGTCTGTTTGTTCATCAAAATATAGGATTTGATATGACCTTAGAAATCTGTTCTCGCTACATAGAGTTGTGTCCTCCTCTACTTGGTTATTCTTCCAAACATATGGAGAGTTTGCATTGACTCCTGCCTCGTAAACTTATGTTAATGCCATGTTTCCCGAGTCTCATCATTTGTCATGCTATTGTCCAAGGGAAGTTTTTACCAATTCTGAGTCGGCCCCTCTACAGTTTGTCTCTTTCCCTCATACATGGCCATCCTAAACGTCCAATCAAGTATTTTTTCGAAATCAATGAACCCTTCAGTCTGATCATCAAGATTCTCTAATCCATGACCGACGAGCCGTCGAAGACCTCTGGGTAGTGAATTCGTACAGTCATATTACACTCCTACCCAAGTTTTGAATATTTTGAAGTTGTTGCTTGAGCTCTGAAGACCTCATCTCCAACCATCAGGCCTTATCAGCTTCTAAGAAGATGGATACTCTACACATATATCTTTTTGATTTCGAGATGTAGCTCCACTGTGTATTGCTCGTGGATACATTTTATATAGTTAGATGACATGGATCTATAGTGTATTTGATTGGTAGCCATGATTTTATTTTATCCTGAGCATGGGTATGCCCACATCAGTGAGACAATTATTATTTTTGCAGATGACACCTCTCGATTTCTGGTTCCTGGGCTCACTTGTTAAACACATCGATGAATATTGTTAATGTATTTCAGCCATCAGATGCTCTTCTAACCTCACACATTAGGGGGCATCTATTATAACCCTAATTTTCACCAGGCATGCTTACCTGGCATCAGGCCATATCAGATTCCTTATTTGCCAAAACACTGCTGAACAAATCTTCTTAAAAAAACCCTTTTATAAAGGCCCACACACCCCGATACTTTACTGCATGCGTGTACATGCTAGCTGACCCAAGACAGTCCGCGTGTACCTACAAAATCATGAAAAAAGGAAAGTTGTTGATGGAACACACAACTTTGGGTAAGTTAACTAAACCTTTCGAACATGCATGGCCGAAAGTTTGACCAAATACCTAGCTTCTTCTAGCCTATAAAAGAAGGGTTAGGGGTCCCATTTGGAAGAGGAGAATCATAGTAAAGAAACTATACCCGATTGAGCATTCCCTTTGTCCTAACATTTAGCCATCCTTGTGAAAAGAGAAGTATAGAGAAAAGAAGTTGGAGGACAGTTGAAGAGGATCCCAGGACCAAGTTCGTGGAGCAGTGGTCGGCTTCATCATTGTAAGTTGATTTATTGAAGTTAATAATAAAGAAGTAATTTTCCCATCCCACCATATGATGTTTTCATGGTTCGTAGCGTACATGTTGATTAAATATCTAACCCATGAATCTGTAGATCAAATGCATGTGGAGTTCTTTGTTTGTCTTGTGTGAATGCAGGTCAGCCTTGGGAGGAGAGCTGCAGTCAAAGAGCGACCAAGCGTGAAGAAGGATCGATATCAAACGCACGAAATAAGGTATGCTCACTTGATATTCTTAACTACGTACTTGCTTAAGAATAATGGGGATTAGGTCCAGGATGATGGTAGAAAGTAGGAATCTTTAGGTCTTTTCTGCATGCATGATAAAATCCTAAGTGCTAGCTCGTAGAGGGATTTCCCACTCACAACAGTTCTGCATGTTGAGGACACATTTTCTACAGGATGCACTTGGTTGATATTTTTCTCATGATTCTTTATTTCATTGTTGACATATATTTTGCTTCATTATGCCTGGTATGGCATGATTTTGATGCATGAACAGGTCCAAGGATCGTTATATGGTAGCACAATGTTCATCTTGCAAAAAAGATAGGCGAGACATACCCATAGGGGGAGTCATTCCTCTTCCCATGATTCTAGGAGGAGATATTTATCAGATGCATACCTAGAAAAGAGACCTATACTTGAAGAAAGAGCACAGGAGCATAATCTCAGGGGGAGCAATGGTCACAGGGGGAGTATCAAAGGAAGATCAAAGACATTCAAACAGGGGGAGCAGCCCCAAGGAGAGATCAAGCAAGAGGAGAAGCCCCAATATGAGAATGGCCCTTTTCCATTGATGAAAAAGGGGGAGAGTTAGTCACATTGATGTGATTGATGTTTATTGACGGGGAGATATAGTCACATTGACTATTGATGTAGAGCATGCCTTATCTACATGTTGACATCAATAATTGGTAATTGGTGTTGAATTCAATGTTGGTATTGTCATCAATGCCAAAGGGGGAGATTGTTGGATCATGTTGTCATTGATGCCAATGGTTTGATTGATTTATTTCAAAGGATTTATTGATTGATTATTGATGTAATATAATATGTATTTTTCTTGATGAGAATGCATAGATGAAGATGGATCAATGAGTTGTCATTGATACATGATGAAGATGGATCGATGTGGTTTCATTGGTATATGATGCATTGTTGGAAAAATGTATAGACGACTCATTAGTTTCTTATCATGATTGATAAGGTGCACAAATGGATGAACTCCAAAGTGGTCCCCTTATGGTGAAATCCCTCACGAGAAGACGCTTTGCGGACTGCGTTATCCTAGAAGAATGGTTGGAGGAGCCATGCTCTCATTATTGTCTTATCATGATTGATAAGGTGCACAAATGGATGAACTCCAAAGTGGTCCCCTTATGGTGAAAGCCCTCATGGGAATATGCTTTATGGATTGAGTTATCCTAGAAAAATGGTTGGAGGACCCATGCTTGTATGTGGAATAATGAGATGAAGATCAATGGAATTGTTGGTGAAACTATCGTAAATGGATAGTTCTTGTCATGCCATTTCCGGTGGTATGTGGAATGTCACATAACTCCTCATGGTTTGAGAGTTATGGCCTTATGAAGATGAAGGACCCCCATATGAAGGCTTGAAGCCCCCAAGATCAAAGAAGTCAAAGTGACCTAAAAGAAGAAATCATTATTGAAATGATAAAGTAAAGTGACAAAGTCAAGGTGGATTATTTAAATAATAAAGATAAGTGACAAAATCAAGAAATGATAAAGTAAGGTGACAAAATCAAGAAGGAATATTTATGGAAAGTGGTTAACCCTAAAAATAAGGAAAATAGGTTAAGTGACCTAAAAGAAGAAATCATTATTTAAATGATAAAGTAGGGTGACAAAGTCAAGGTGGATTATTTAAATAGTCAAGAGAAGTGACAAAATCAAGAAATGATAAAGTAGATGAGAAAATCAAGAAGGAATATTTAAATGATAAAATATTGGAGAAATTTCTATTTATGGAAAGTGGTTAACCCTAAAATAAGGAAAATAGGTTAAGTGACCTAGAAATGTGTTAAGTGACCTAGAGGATGAAATTATAAATAAGATAGCAATGGTCTCTTGTAGATCATCCTTTTTTGTGGATCAATGGAGAGCTTCTTGTGAGAATATCTTTTGGAGTATTGATGGAGAGATTCTTGAGCATTTTTGGTGTGGAACACTTGAGAATATTGAATATCTATAGGTGAATGAGGTAACCAAATATATCTAAGCTTAATTTCATAAGGAAGGTGAAGAAAATAGGGCCGGAATTGAAGGGAGGATAAATTTTTTTCATGATGCTTTCTAAGGTATGTTATTTACAGGTCATCTCACCATTTTTGCTATAACTTGTTTTCTATAATTATTCAGAATGTGGGATTGATACAAAATTGAAGAAACATATCCAAGTATATTTGGTAAAAAATTAATCTTTTGGGTCATTGTATTTTTGGAGATACACTCTGTGGAAAATAGGGTTTGTGGCTAGTCCTGAAACTAGTCTAAAAATGGTTTTTCGGGTAAAAATGTCATAACTTATTCATAAAAGATCCAAATTCAGTGATACCATTTTTTTTTGTTATATTATAGTCTTTAGTATGCTGTGCAACATTTTTAGATCTATTCAACAAATATTCTGTGTGGGGCACGCTCTACACCATTGCTCTCTAGAATAAGCTAGAATTCAGCAAGGTATGCCATTTTTGCTATAACTCCTTTTCAGAGAGGTTCCAGGTAGTGAGACCTACATGAATTGCATAAAACACACTGAATAACATTTTGTATCAGTTTCAGATCTTTACTCATTACAGGTACGAAGTTATGATTATTTCAAGTCGGGGTTGTTGACTAATTGAAAACTAGTCATGGTTGAGACAAGCAGTAGAAGAGTTGGCACATATATGAGGTGTATATTTGATGATGTTGTTACATATTTATGAGTCATTGTTGATGATTAGTTTACACATTATTGGTATATACTTGGTACATGGTTGGATGCACTTGTTTATGGTATAGGTTGATTAAAGGTTGTTTGGCACAGGTTGGTGCATGGTTGATGCACTTGTTTATATTGACAGATTGATATCTATTGAGGATTGTTGCCTCATCTCAGTTGGTGTTGAGAATGTAAGATGAGTCTTTCATATAGAGATGATGCTCTTGTATATTTTTACTCTATTCATTTGTTGTTGAAAAACCCTCGGATTGAAGTCCATAATAAAAAGGAAAAATTGTACATACATCTTGTGTTCTTTGTGTTCCTTGTGGAGATGATGTGTTGATGATATGTTGTTGATATATGTTTCTGATATGTATTCAAATCTAACTGATTATAAATGAAAACAATGAATAATGAGGAAATGTTGAATGTTAACTAAGGAGTATTTTTGTAAGAGGGAAGTTTTGGGAAAAGATCCCCACACTCATTCACCCCCCCCCCTCTAAGTGTGGTAGGTGTGTCCAACAATTGGTATCAAAGAGGGACTTCACTACAAGCCTTAACAAGATTTAAGGAGATCCAGATACACACAAATGGATGATGAATTTCCAATCCTTGATGAGGAAAACTATTCTACTTGGAGAATAGAGATGATATTACATTTAAAGACAATGGGAGCAACAATTTGGAAGGCAGCCATTGGTGGATCAGTTTCATTGAAGAACAAGTCAAAGTTTGCAGCTCAAAGGGAAGGAAATAAGAATGATGCATTGCCTCTCAAGACGATTCTTAGTGGACTCTCAAGCCCTATCAAAGATAGCATGGGACAATGCACCTCCGCCAAGGATCTATGGCTAAAGATAGAGGAAACATATCAAAGAAAGAAGGAGAAAGAAAAAATTGAAGATCACTCCATCAAGATCACTAAAGGTAAATAATCTCCAAAAACTTTTCTTCTTGAATGCATTGTTCTAAATGTGATTTAGAAAGCATTTCAAGTGAAGATAAAGGAGGCTCAAGTGATGATGGCTGAAGGAAGATCTTGAGAGACATTTCAAATGAAGGCAAGGGTATGTGTTGATGTTGGCAAAAGGAAAGATCTAGAAGATATTTCAAATGAAGGTAAAAGGAAACCTAAAACCCTTGATTGCAATGATGATGATGAATTTTTTTATCTACAAGTGAAGAATAAAATAGTTTAAATGAGTTGGTGATAATTATTCCATGAAAAGAATAGAGGAAATCTATTAAAAGAGCTTCAAAGGGAAGTTGAAGAGGGTTTATATATAGATATAGAAATGATCATTATTATATAAGGCTATAACTATATTTCAGATAACACTAAGAGTTTCTTAGGAGAAGCCTAAGGCACATCTTGAAGTTAAAAGAAATGATCAGGGAACAAGAAGAGAGCAATAAAGACTCCTAATGAAAAGGAAAAGAAGAATCACAAGATTAAAGAATGGAAAAGAAGATATGGAATGTAGATGATGCAAGTTATTAAAAGTTTTAAAATAAATTGTTCCATCTCAAGTCCCCAAATTGAAGAAGAAACCATTGTTCATCTCAAGTCCCAAATTGAAGAATCCAAAATAATAGAGGAACTATTGAAGATTCAAATAAATGAAAAGGAAGATTCATGTTGTAAGTTAGAAGCTGAAATTGTTGACCTTAGAAAGAAGGTGGAAAAGTCAAACAAATTCTTGAATAGCTCACAAATCTTGGATGAGATCTTGGAAAGTCAAAGATCATCATGTGATAAATCAGGTCTTGGATACAAAGGAGAAGATACACATCCTGAAGCAAGAACCTCAAAGAAGCATGAGGTAAATCCATCAAAGAAGGAAGACAATGTTGCGAAGAAACCATCTACACAAGGAAAATAAAATTTCAAAAGAAAAAAGCAAGAATCTATTCTTGGGACACCAAAACAAAGGTATGGAAGTATTTTTCATGGGCATTGTTATTCATGTAATGGATATGGTCACAAATATTTTGAATGTAGATCTTATGAAAGGATATATAATGGAAGATTTTATAACACCAATAGGTGTTGGAGATGTGATCAAGTAGGACACATTGTTGTTCACTGTAACACTATGAGATGCTACAACTGTAGTGGATTTGGCCACAAATCCCATGAGTGTTGGAACACAAGAAGAAAGTCCACGATGAGAACTTCAAATAACATGGATAGAAGAAGGAATTAAGTAAGGAAGGGAGACATCTTTGAAAAGATGGATGCTCAGAGCTCAAGTTCTGAGGAGCAAGGACATCTACAGAAGTGGGTGAAGATGACAACACAACCAGAAAAGAATGAAAGACTGAAGGGAATCTCAAGTAAGTCAACTACTGAAGCATACACATGTGACAGTGGTAACAGTCGTGTACATATGCAGGCTGACCTTGTATAGGTCGCATACATATGCGAGCTGTTGTGAAACATACCACATATATGTGGTAAAGCGTTGAGAAAAAGGCTATGCACATGGATTGCAGCTTGATGTGATGGTATAACACTCTATTGCAGGGTCTAAGATTGTTTGTTGCAGGTTCTGACACTATTTGTTGCAGGTTTAAGTGTTCATCTATTGGATTATGTAAAATAAAATATCGAGTGCATGACACTAACCCATGAGAATGGATTGATGTCGATCTATTAATGTACATGTTTGGTACACTCATAGATGACATATGCTTGATGATACTACACATTATCACACCAATTGGCATTTGTTTGAGATACCTGATTGTGGCACTTGGTTCATGATGGAGACATATCATGAGTGATATGATACATTGTTTGGCATGTTGGTATATGCACATGGTTGGCATATTGGTATATGCACATGGTTGGCATATTGGTGGATGAACATGGTTGGCATATTGGTAGATGTACATGTTGGCATGTTGATAAATGCATATGATTGATACATTCCATGGATAATATCTTTTGGAACATTGCATAATGTTGATGTACATGGTTGATGTACATAGGTGTTGTGCATGATGAGCACACATTTTGTACATGATGTACTTGGTTGATATGTTGCTCATGATTATTTATTTCGTTGTTGACATATCTTTTGATTCATGATGCTTGGTATGACATGAGTTTGATGCATGAACAAGTCCAAGGATCGTTATATGGTAGCACAATGTTCATCTTGCAGAAAAGATAGGGGAGAGATACCCATAGGGGGAGTCATTCTTCTTCCCATGATTCTAGGAGGAGATATTTATTAGATGCATACCTAGAAAAGAGCCCTATACTTGAAGAAAGAGCACATGAGCATAATTTCAGGGGGAGCAATGGTCACAGGGGGAGTATGTTCGATGTATCTTGATCATTACATTAGAGTGATATCCCTTGTTCAAAAGGGGAGAGATTAATCAGAGGAATATCAAAGGCATTCAGACAGGGGGAGCAACCCCAAGGAGAGTTCAAGAAAGGGGAGCAAACCCAAGATGAGAATGGCCCTTTGCCATTGATTTAAAAGTGGGAGAGTTAACCACATTCATGTGATTGATGTTTATTTATGGGGAGAGATAGTCACATTAACTATTGATGTAGAGCATGCCTTATCTACATGTTGACATCAATAATTGGTAATTGGTGTTGACATCAATGTTGGT
>SNQJ01S0207051.1:0-10594 GCA_010110895.2 Picea sitchensis
TTGGAGTTTTGTGTAGTGGGACCATTCTCTCCCCCTCTCTAGAACTTCGCAAAATAGGTTTCATGATTTTTTTTTTTTAAATTGTTTTTAATTTTTCTTAATATTTTTTATATTCTTTTATAAAGATTATTTTATAAGTTTTTATAAATTTTAGTTTTATTTATTTTCTTAATAAATGTTTTTTAAGGGTTTTAGTTTTTAATTTAATTTAATTTTTATAGGTTTTATATGTTTTTTTAATATATATAGTAAGTTAGAAAACAATATATTACTTTCGATAAAATAGTGAAGTTATATAGACAATTTTCTGGAATTTGAGTTGCCTTGAGAGGAAACCAACCCAGCTCTAGTTTAGTGAAAAGTAATAGCATCCCCTTGGTGTCAAAAAATAGAACAATTTAATCTTAGAGTTGTTGCCTCTATGAAAATATGGATTGAGCAAAAATACAACACTTTTTAGAACTTGAACTAAGAAATGATAATAGAAGCTAAGTAAAATGACAACAACCAAGACTAGCCCGAAGGTAACACTTGACCATATAGAGGAATGCCAACATTTCATGCAGACGGAGGAATATGAAAATTTAAGTTGGTGGCATCCTAGCCAGAAAGAGATGTCGCCATTCGTATGAGATCTAGATGGGTATGCAAAGCCACCAACAAAGAAATCCTTTGATATAATTGTTCTAGTTTATACCTCAAATCCACTACTTCCCAGTGAGTCTCAAAAAATAGGTGGAGAAGATCACTTGTCAAGTCGATATTTCTTGAAGAACTTTCAGAGCTACAATATTCTAGCATATATTGCAAATGGATGGGGATGTTAACACCCAGATATTCATTATCAAAGCTTGCTTGATCGTGGCTTTGATCCTTATTCCATGGTTCCTAAGAGGGGATGGGATGCTCATCAAACGCCAAATATTTTCCCTCAGCATCAAACCATTCTGCTTTCCAACCCCAAATTACTACTACCTCATGCATATCAGGATCTCCTTGTGGTTCTGTAATTTGAATTGGAGAGGGCACAACAAAATGACTTGGATTCAATACCACAAGCTCCATTTCTTAAGAGTGTATGGTATTCCATTGGCGAGAGCTACTTCCTTGACGTAAGAGAGCTCTAGGACGAATACATGTCACAATTTGCTCGTAGATACTTGTAGGCACTGAGAGAGAGAGGAGTGTAAACACCTAAACTATAACCAACATATGCAAATGCTAGAATATTTCAGAGCTTACCTGCCATTGATAAAGATTTCTCTATCGTACACCAGGGTCATTTCACAGGTGCGTTGCCAAGGGTATAGTGTAATTTAATTCGTAGTTGAAGCGTTCTTGGAATGAAGACCCATCACATTGAAGGTACCCCTAACTAGGCACATTAACCTTGTCGTTGGATGTCGATGCTTGCAATGTTAATTGCCCATACCATGGAGGTAAATGAGGGAGATTACCCCCATCCACAAATTTGTTTGCTTCACATCACACATGAGAGGGAATCAAAATGAGATGGGGTAGAAGAAGGGATTGTAGAAATACTAACTGGTTGAGTAGCCTCTAGCTGAGGGAAATCTTAGTTGGTGCAGAACCATTGATTAATTTGGAAGACATTCCTAAGATAACTTGGGAGTCTCCTTCCACAATAATATGATGTAATCTCATTTGGGTAGCTTCTTGAATACCTATGATGAGGCCCAGATCTCAATAACATTTTTTGTGTCTTGTCCAATGCTACCATCCAGAATATGAATAATATGCCCCTAGTCATCCCTAAATACTTCCCCATAGTCGACAGGGCTAGGGTTTTCCTTAGAGGTTCCATTGCAATTGAGTTTGACATACCCAAGAGGGGGCCGCTGTAATTTTTCAGGACTTGATGATAAAAGGATATCGTATAGAAGGAAAATCAAAAGTTGGGGGGAGGAAGAGGTCTCGTTGAAGAGGGATAATCCATTCCTCAAGAGCACAAGACATTTCCTCTATCGACCACTTAAAGAGTCCGATAGTTTCTAAGATATTGTTTTTAAATATGGACCATATTCCCCCCATGGTAGTTGTTGGGAGTGAAATATTATTTTATTTATTTTTTCCAGAAGTTCCAGAGGATGACACCCAATAAAATTTGACAAATTCAATTGAGGATTGGATTTTTGAAATAGGATGATTATCAGCTATCCAACATGTCAGGGATGATATCTCGATGTCGATTTGAGGTCTACATGATCTGAGACACCTAATCCTAGAACTAAGAGCTATATTGGCATTGATTAAGAAAATGTTCCATGGTTTCCTCCTGCTGAAGGAATAAGGGACAAACTGACGGCCCAATAAACCATGCTTCCTCAGTTTGTCCCAAGTTAAAATATTTCTATGGGATACCAACCGTAAAAAGGTGTTGAATTTGGGCAAAAGATTTTCTTTACAGATATTATTCTAGATGTCATCATTGGGAAACACGTGAATGAAGGATTCTAGTCCATAAGATTCCTTTATGGTGAAGGTGCCTTTTGAAGAATAACCCCAGTTTAGTATATTAGGGCCCTACTTGACTTTGATTTTTCATAGCGCCATTTCCTCTTGCCAAGGCCCCAAGTCTATTTCAATAGGAATATTAAGATTTGTGTGTGTGCTTTTCCATTCCCACAAATGGGATTTTAGACTGGTGTTTTTCCAATAAGTCGTAACTTCTTTTGGTCTATCATGAGGTAGGATGGCTTGAATATTGGTTAATTGGTCCCGCTGATTGAGAGGGGAAATTTTAGGCCAGGATTCTAACAAAAACAAATTGCAACCTCTTATAATATCCCAAAATGCATGATCGTGAATGAGGGAGTGGATTTTCTAAGAAGCATTCCAAATAAGGGAGCCCTTTTTTTATCATTCCATATGATAAGATGCTCTTCTTCCACCATAGGTGTATATTTACATTGCCACATTTTGGCCCATAGGATTCCTTGATTTTTGATCCATCTCGACCATATTTTTTAACCATTACCTGATTCAACAGTTGAGGGTCCCATAAGCTAAGTCCTCCAACTTGTTTGTCCTTGAAAAGATCCTCCCAATTGACAAGGGCCCATTTCCAGTCCTCTTTTCTGCCTTTCCATAGGAAATGTCTTTCTATGCTCTTGATAGTCTTAAGAATTGATTTAGGGGAAGATAAAGTTGAAAATATATAAATCAAAATGGATTGTAAGACTGATTTTAAAAGGACTAAGTGATTGGATATGTTTAAGGTTCGAAAGGACCACGAAGAGAGCCATTTGTCAATGGTAGAAAGAAAACCTTACCAAGAGCTATTCATGAGCACATTATCAGTGGGAGAGATGCCCATATATTTCAATGGAAGGGAGCTCTTGTTGAAGCCAAGGATTTGGGTAATGAAAATTTTGACAACCCGAGGGGTGTTAAAGAAAAAGACCTAGGATTTGTCATCGTTGATGGAGGTGCTAGAGGAGTCACTAAAGTCTTGAATAATATCAAGGATTCGATGAGATTCATGAAATATTGGGACCCCAATCATCATAGTGTCATCAAAAAATTGGTTGTGGGATATAGGGGGGTTCATCCATTGCAGGGTAATGCCTTTGAAAGATCCTTCTTCAATAGCGATTTTGATGTATCGGATGAGACCTTCAGCCATGATGACAACGAGGAAGGGTGAAAGTAGTTCACCTTGGTAAGTTCCTTGTGAGGGGGAGAGGAACAATGAAGGGACTCTGTTGATAAATATTGAAAAGGAGGTTGATGAGGTGAGATTCATGACCCAATTTACCCAATCCTCACTAAAGCTAAAGGAAATAAGGATGGCTCTCATATATTTCTAGTTGAGTTTGTCGAAATCCTTGGAAATGTTGAGTTTCATAATCATTCCAAGGGTACTCGAGCATTTTAGGGAATGAATGACTTCATTAGACAGTATGAAAATGTCCATAATTTTTTACCCCTCTACATAACCATATTTTTCATGCAAAATAATGTAAGAAATGAGAGGTTTGAGTCGGAGAATCATTATCATTGAGATTATCTTGTAGATGACATTGCAGAGTGCTATGGGGAAGCATTTCTTTGGATGAGACACCCATTCCTCATTCAGAATCAAAGTGAGGAAGGTGGAATTGAGGGATGGGAGTATTGTTCTTGAGCTACAAGAATATTCTATCAGATACCAAACCTCTTCCCGATCCAGGTGCCAGTAATGATGGGAAAAATATGTATTAAATCCATTCGGACCTAAGGATTTACCAGCTAGAATTTTTTTGACTGCTTGGTCGAACTATTCCGGATTGACCGATCTTAGAAGAGCCACATTCTGATCAATTGAGACTAGTGAGGGGATGTGTTGGGTGATTTTGGAAATAACCATGAATCTATCCATGCATGGTTCTGTGAGAATATCCTGATAGTAGTTGACCAATTCTCGTTCTATGTCTATGTGAGTTGTGATGGGTTGTCTATATGCATCTTCTAGTTTGGTGGTGCGGTTGATGTGCCTCCTTTGAATCATGGATTTGTGGAATAATTTGGTGTTCCCCCCCTCTTTCAGCCAATGAACTCTAGAATTATATTTCTAGAGAATCTCTTCTTGGGTGTATATTTCCTCCAACTATTGCTTAACCTTAGCCTCTTCCTCTTGCAATTGGTCTGAACTTCCCTGAGTTAGGATTTCCTATTGGATTTCTCTCATGCATTTTTCCAAATCCCTTTGAGCTTGGAAGATATTGTTGAAAGTATGTTTTTTCCAATCCTTTGGGTGTTGTTTGAAGTTTTTAAGTTTTTTTTTGGAATCTGAAAATCAGAGTGCCATGAGGGATAGTTTCTTATGCCTACCATTGTTGTACATTCTCTTGAAATTCTAGATGGTTCAACCCTTTTTTTTTAATTGGAATGGATTCTGGCGTGGGGTGCTTGAGATATTTATCCAGAATTGAATAGGAAAATGGTCAGAACATGTGACTAGAAGGATTTTGGATTCCAATAAAATCCCATCCAACATTAAGGATTCTGAAACTAGAAACCAATCTAAAGGGAAGGTGATTTGTTGTGATTTGGATCCGCAATTGAACCAAGTGAAATATCCATTATTATTTTCCATATCTACTAAACGAAGGTTTTCAATCATGTTTATGAGGTCTTCACTGTTGCTATCCAATCTATGGTTACCTTATCTTCTTTAAAGAGAGGATGATATTGAAGTCTCTTCCTAAGAATCATTGCCGATCCAAAGTGAGTTTTTGCATACCCTTAATATTTTCTAGGAAGGAGGTTTTTTCTGAGTGTTTGTGTGGCCCATATACATTGGTGATGATCCCTTCCTTCACTGAGTCAAGGGCTATGTATCTGGATGAGATGGTCCATTTAGTGGTAAAGAAGTTTTTCATAATGGTTGTTTTTGGATTCGATAAAATAGCTAAGATGCCTATCGAACCTCTAGAATTGGTATCGAAAAAATTTCTTTGTTTCTTATAGGAGAACAATACACTTTTTTTCTTATAGGAGAACAATACCTGGTTTTTTTTTCCATAATACATTTTCTAAGGAGTCTTTTCTTACTCCTTTCATTTAGGCCTTGTTATCCCCACTTTTTAGGGATAACTAGGAGATCATGTCTCAAGGCCCACACGTCCTAGACATGGAGTACCGAAAGAAGGATTGACCTGAGCCTAACCCTGGAGGGCCCACCTTTTCTTCATTCATCATCTTTTTCTTGTCAGCAACAACAACATCCATCACCATCGACTTGATCTTCTATCAGAGGAGGTTATTGCTCCATGAGGTAATTGGTCCAGGTATCATGGTATGTGTCGCTTTTGATCATTGAAACCTTTAAATATATGCATCTGATTCCTTTTATCTCTAACAACTGTTTGGATCTTACATTATCTCGCTTGACCATGCTTGGGGAAATTGACAGGGTGCTCTAGCAAGCCTGTTCCCATAGGTCTTGGTTTTCCACTGGGGGAATTTCTGAAAAGCCATTGTCCACTCCCATCATAGCACCACTTTTTCATCTTATCTCCCATTCATTTATCCCATTCCCCTTGTTCAGGCATTGCATTGAACTATTTGCAGGATTGCACCTTATCTCGTGGGAAGAAGGGGCTAAAGGACCAAAAGGTAAAAGCAGCTAGTAAAAGACAAAATCCTAGAAATAAAACCTTGAGATGCTTCGCCCAAGGATCCCCGAGAAGGCAGTAAAAATCCTCTCAGCAAAAAACAAGAGGGACCCAAAAAATAACAAAACAAGACCTAGTCAGAGGATAGGGGGTCTCATCACGAGCCAGCCTATTAGGTCCATGGGTACCTAACAGTATGACATTGCCACCGTCTTCTTACCATGCCAGGGTAGTGACCTTTGGTTGCATGGCCAAGGGAAAGGGGGTCTCATCATGATCCAACATTCTCATCTCTGTGAAAGTACTCATGGGTAACACTGTCAGCTCTTGTAACCATGCCAAGGCAGTGCCCCCTAGTTAGTTATTGAACAAAAAAGGCAAACCCTAGTTAGTTATTGAACGTAAAAAGGCAAATAAAAAGAATAAAGGGAAAGCACGGGCTTGGAAAAATGCATCCATGACAGTACAACTCGGCTTCTAAAGGCACCCATAGGTAACACTTATGCATCCTTGGCCCTCACCAATTCCCATATGCTTGGACATCCCCTAGCCACATCACCTCACTTGCATGGCTTGAATGAGATCTTTCTGGAAACTTTCCTTCTTGTGGACACTAGCCCAATAGGACTTTTTATCTTTTCTCCAACTCAGATTGAATCTTTTTGTAATGTCTTTCAGCTATTGACTGATGTATTAGGGGTTTTATGCATATGTTTAATAATATTGATGATGAGATGTGATTGACATTGCTATGATCCCTGTGGCTGATGAGCCAATGGAGGGCATAGATTTTGATGTGTAGGACCATGCCTGATGGGCAGGTACCATTTGGACTGGTACACATGGGGAGATGACCAGTTTGGATCTCCATGGGGCTGAAGAGCCCACCAGATGAATGCTAAGACCCCATCAAGGGGCAGATATAGAACAGAGCTTGATCAGGGGTTTTGCACCTGAGAGGAAGAGGACATTCCACCATAGACACTCCGACAGGACTAGACCTAGGGGGAATGACCCCTTTTTAGTGGAACGCTAGACTTGGAAGGCTTAGGACATCCCCATCTTCACCATGACATCATCTAACTTCATCGACACTTTTGGAGGCAGACTAGGAAATAGTGGCACGTGTGGCATGTTGGAGAGGCCCCTGGGGGGCTAATGTTTTGCTCCTGGATGTCTCATTTTCCCTAAAAAGGGAGAGCACCTCCCTTGAAGGGGATTTTACTCTCTTTTCTTATTAATTAGGTTTTTTACTTGGAATTTAATGTAAAAACAATATGATTTTTACATTATGTCCTTGTCGGCCTTTTTATGACCTAAAAAGTAAAATTAGGTCATTGATACAGTATATATTGAGGGTTTTGACTCTCATTTTATCATCATCTTTCACTCACCACTTGGTGAGGTCTGAAATTTGCGCCCTATTCTAGGGTTTTGGCTGATGTAGTGAGGCACACTTGTTGAAGGAAGACAATTTTTGGCATTTTATGGTGTTTCTCTTGAAGGAAGATGTTACAACTAGGGTTTGCATGGTTATTTCTTGATGAATTGTAAGTATTTTTCTGCAAAACTTCTTGAATGAATGGTTGTAGTCTAATTTCTTTCATATGCTTATTTATTTTGCTGAATCAAAACCCTAGGTGACAAGCACACAAGTAGGTCCTTGTCTCATGTCCCGTGATAGAGAAACTTTCAACCATTGAAAGAGAGAAAGAGAGGCTAGTTGTAGCTACACTCCTTGTTTCTCTTTCCCTTGTGCTAGTCGTACCATTTAGAATCCAAGAGGAAGAAGACATCCCAGGCCTAGGTTATCTACACTTAGGGCCATTTTTCTTTTAGGGTTTGATGAAAGAGCCTTGTTGTAGCAACACTCTCCCTCATTAAGCCTTCTTGTCTTGATTTTGTGCTTCATCTGAGCTATTCGTTTGATGGGAAGGAGGAGAGAGCACGAGGCCTTGCTTTACCAACACTGGAGTGAGCCTCTCTCCCCTAGGGTTCTGATTTTGAGGCCTTGCTTTAGCAACACTTCAAAACTTTTCCCTCTAGTCCTTGAAATCTTGCCTCCTTCACTTATGACTCCATTAAACCCTAAGGCACTGATCTAAGACCTCAAATGTTGAAGCAGAACTTGATCTAAACTCTCTCAAAGATTTTGAATTGAAACCCTAACTACACTAACCCTAGCTCCAGCTAACCCTACTAACCCTAAATGTTGACGTCACTCTTTTCTATTATATCATTGATGCAGCAACGTTTTGTCTTTTTAGCAATTGAATTGTGATTTAGGCGTAAGTTAATTAAAGTGTTGGTTTATTACATTGAATGCCTCATCATTTTAATAATTATTGATGAAGTAACGAGATCTTTATTTTTATTGATAAACATTGACTCCGTCAATATTTATATTTAAATTGCTTATATTGAATACCAGATAGTCGTTGATATATATGCAGTACTAACCAAAGCCTGCATATATCAGTTTATTGTTGTTTTGTTCTTGGGAAGGGATTCTACTTGGTTATTTCTTCCAGTTGTCTTTAGTGGCTATAAAGCTGGACTATCTTCTTGGTGGTGATCTATGAAAGGGGGGAAACTTATCTTTATCCTATTAACCTTTTCCCTTTCAAATCCCTAGGTAACCGGGGACATCTCCCCTGGGCCTTACCTCCCTAAATAGAAAGAACCTTCCCATCATGGTGATATTGGGTGGGATAGGTTCCTGTTACGCCAGTTTGACCTACAAGACTCAAGCCTTTTATCCTAACTACAAACTGTGCGATAAAAGGCCTCTAATGTTCCAAGAGATGATATTCATGAGGAAGGTGGAGGAGGGATGGGGGGGAAACTCTATGTGATTAGTTGGATCTGAACCAAGTTCACCATGAAACTTCCTACATCCTAGATTAGCATCTGGGCAAACCTTTTGTCATGTTTCTTCTTGTCCTTTGAGAATTTTCAATTATCCTTAAGTGTATCCCTATTGATTCCAAACCCCCAAGTATATCTAGAGGTTGCACCAACAGTAGAGTTGAGGTAGACCTTGTGCACTTTTTGGAACTATTCTATAGGAAGGGAGAGCAATTATTACTTGTGATAAGCTTCTTCTATACTTACCAAGTTGATTCCTACTAGTTTTTTCTTATCCAACTCAATCTCCTTGTCTCCTCCATATTTGATGTTTTGGTCATCTTCCCTAGGGATAATTTTTTCTCAGATGGGATCAAATATAGATTTCATCTTTTATTTTTCTAGACCTTTGTTTTCATGAAGCGAAACCCCATTTATTTCCTAGTTTTCCATGGTTTTTCCCAATACCTCGAAGGAGTTTTTGGTTGAGGGAGCCATTTCTTGAGGTATTATTGGTTTCTTCTGGCCTTATTTGTGCTTCCCTTGGACTTCGATGAAACCATCCTTTGATTTATCTACTATTGTCAGATCTATCTTGGGAGGGGAATTGAGTGGGAAATATCTGAATAGGTGACCATGTTTATGACATTTTCAACACCTAAAGGGGATGTGCTCGTAATATATTGTTTGGATCTAGCCTTGATCTTGATATTACAAGAAGATAAACCCTTAGATGGGTTTGAATATATTCATGTACACACATATCCAAGCATAATAAGTATAAATTCATTGTCTTGTGGACTTAACATATTTCACATAGATTCCTAGAGTATTCCCTATGCTTGCTAGGATTTCTTCTAGCCAAAATTCCTATGGTAGTGAGTAAATCCTGATCTAGATAGGGGCATGGGTGAAATCCTCTTTTTATGGACTGAAATGATCCATCCAATATCTTATATATATCCCATATGAATTAAATAAGTAAGGCATGCTCTCAAATATATGTTCCCTATCTTCTAGGTTGTGAAATATCACCATGAAGAAACCTTTGCAGCCCAACTGTAGGTCAAAATGGCCCTTGGGATTCCACCAGGATTTGATCCATTTCGCCAAATCCCTTTTAGAGGGCCACATACCTAAAATTCTTCCAATAAGTGCATGATCCATCATATATTAAGAGTTCTTTCCTACTCTCCCATATCTAACCACATACCTTGGTGTTGAAGTGGCTTGCAAAAGACATTTTCTCGTCTCCCACACTCGAGCCACCTTTGGATGGGAAGTTTTAGGATCAATATTCATTTCCTTTCCTTTGATAGATTCCAAGTGTAGTCCTTATTACAGATATTGGGGCATCGGATCGAAGGACGGTTGTTTTGACACACCAGCACCAACAATTTTGGCTGGAACTACTTCCCTGTAGGAGGGGGATCATGCCCCCTCGACCACTGGATCCATGATATCTCTCAGACCAACTTTCTTATGGAAATACCAGTACAGGAGCTGAAAGGATATTAAAAATTTTGGTGCCCTAGAGCTCATGTTGCATAAAAGAAACCCTATCTGCAAAGTTCTCTTTTTCTCCATAATTTTTGTTTTTCTAATATTTTTTTTTTATTAAAGTTTTT
>SNQJ01S0207052.1:0-16309 GCA_010110895.2 Picea sitchensis
TAGTTACTAGATTGGTTTTAGAGTTAAAGTTTCTAGGAGTTAGTTTTAATTCGTTAAGGCTAAAGTGGAAAACTAGCCTAAGATGATCAAGCAGCAAATGCAAAGTGCAAGTTAACTACATGAAAATCAGCCCCTTCCCTAAGCCAACTAAGACTAGTGCCTAAAGTTGGGCAATGGGGTCAATTAAGTTTGAGGATGGTTCAATTACAAAAGTTTTACAAGTGAAACAGAGTTAAGCTACCCCAAACCACAGATTATAACTATACAAAAGAATTTCTAAGTGTTACAATGTTTACAAGATCTACAAATCAGATACAAAGATATGCCAATTAGATACAAAGATACACCAATGTAACAAGATGTACAAGATATGAACAATTTACACACATAAGCCAAGCATGTCCCAAATGGCACTTACTCCATTTGGACTGTCTTCACTGGCAACAATCACAAAATCACTTAAGGATCGAAGGAAGTATTGCCTCCCCAAGTGGGATGCTCAAAACTTCCCCGTTCCACACCACAATAAACAAATAGACAAGATATTCAACAAGTAAACCAATTGCTCATGTAAAAAGAAAGGACACAAACATATAGTTGCAATAGAGATAGATAAACAATGAAATATTCCACAAGTAATGTTTGCCTATGCATACATCTAAATCCCCCCAAACATACACAAGTGATCTATGCAACTAAGTGTTGTAATTGTTTAAAGATTTTATAAATTAAGATACACACCAAAGTAACAAGATGTACAAGAGGCGAACAACTTGATATCACATAAGCTGAAGCATGCCCAAATGGCACTTCTTACTCCATTTGGACCCGCCTTCTATCGGCAACAATCACAAAAGGCACTAAGGGATCAAAGAGAGTGATGCCTCCCAAGTGGGATGCTCAATCACTTACTTGATTCACACCACAATAAGCAAATAGATAAGATATTCAACAAGTACTTTATTGCTCATGTAAAATGTGAAGGACATAAACATATAGTTGCAATAGAGAGGATAAACAATGAAATATTCCACAAGGGTGTTTGCCTATGCATACATCTAAACCCCAAACATATACAAGGGATCTATGCAACTAGGTGTTGTAAATTGTTTAAAGATTTCCACAATGTTTACCACTCCCTTCCCCTAACTAGGGTGTGTGCTTCCAAACTTCCTCCTCCTCGCCAAAATGACTGCCTGCGCTCAAGATAGGCCAATGGTCCTACCCCTATTTCCAAGGTCACCAAGACAAGTAAGAGAGGGGTAGTCCGCCACCTGGATCTCCCAACGAACCATCGGGATCTGGCCCCCTCGCCACTCATCACTGGACTGGCCCCTCAAACCCGCTTTTAGATGGTGTGATGTATGAATGGAGGCCCCTAAAATGTTAAGCAAAGTTATTAGGGACCTCATGGGTGGGTCTTAGGTGTGTTGGGTCGCTTTTAAACAAGTTTTAGGGCCTCAAAATTTTACTTTTAACGTATGGCCAAACAGCTGTGTACCATCATAAGTGCTTGCAATGTGTCAATTAACTATCAATGACATAGCATAATGTAAAGAAAATATTGCACAATATTATACAATCAACACATCATTATATGAAAGGAACGTAGCAAGATATTAGTATTCATTAACCCATGAACCATTCTACATGGACTGCAAGTAAGATACTGCACTTTGCAAGATATGAAAACTGAAAGTGTGAAATGTTCAGCCCATAAACATAAGATAAGTCGATTTAAATGCAAAGATATCAAACCATAAATGTGAATGCTTAAACCATGTGGAGCATCAAAACCGTAAGCATGAGATCTAAAAAAACTAACCATTCATCCACATATGTTTGTTAAGTTTATGAAAAATGAACGTGCTTGAAAATGGAAAACTTAGCAAAGCAAATGGAAGATTTAGACCATATTCATATCACATGCACATAAGATTTGTAAATAGCATAATGAGGAGACGAGCTATAGCATCTAAGATTGCATCTAGATCATTAAACCATTCACCATGAAAGCATACATATGAAAATAAAAGAAAGGATGAAATAACTATCATATGGACAAGTAAAAAAACTAAGTTAAAGATGAAATAAACTACTCTAAGTTGGATCAAGATTTAGGCCTAATAGGACGAGGAAAAGAAGCAAGAGAACCTTAGAAATTTGAAGGAGAAAATGAGAAAAAGTGTTACCCAACCAAAGAGAAATGTGTTTTTGACCGCCACTAACTGAAACCAGCAGGCTAAAGCTTGCTGGAAATGCCTAAAACACACTAGAATTGTCAAAAAAATTTCATTGTTACACTGCACTTTAGCACAAAAATCCGAAACGAAAATTTAAATTTTGACCTTCTAAGAATGTTGTGTCAAATAGTTACGGAAATGAATGCAGCAAGCAAATGGATAAGAAAAGGCAATGAAATGTAGGAAGGTCTTGGTATTCTCTTCATGCCATCCCAATCCTTTGAGATGACCTCGAAAATTTAGAGAAATATGTGAAGCATGTTATAGATAGTTATCTTGAATAAGTTTAGAATGAAATACTTATGAATCCTAAACTATTCAACATAAACATAAGACAACTAGAATACTCTAGCTATCTTACCCTAGTAGAATACTCTTACTGAAAGATCTATCACCAACAACACATAAAAACACTAATCAACAATATCACCCCATGTGTATGAAACAACTAGAACACTCTTAGATGCTCCAATGATCCCCCAAAAGCCGCTTTCCATTTATCCAATGAAACCTTCAAGAACCAAACCAAAGAAGAAGTAACGGCAATAACAGAGATAGAGAGAATGGATGGTGGAAAACTAGTAGCATAACATTACAAGAAATGAAAGGTGAGAAAAGGGAGTGAGTGGTCTCTTAAACAGCTTGAGAAGCTAAAGAGATCTCCCTCTTGGATCTCAACAAGTGTCAAAGATCCAAAGAGGGACAACTCATGGAGAAAATCACCAATGAGGAGATAGGGTTTTAGGGCAGAAGAGAAGGAAACAAAAGAGAGTGGATGAGGATAAAGCAAAGAAAAGGAGAAAACGCACTACGAAAGGAAGCCAAAGTTTCATTCCAACCTTAAAGAGATGCTCCATCTCTTTAATTATGAGATACTTCCAAAAATAGGATAAAGCTGCGGAGAGAAGGCCTGAGGCAATGAGAGGGCCCCACCTGAGGGAAAGTCCTGGCTTGAAAGGAAAGACGGAGGGAACAGACGTGAGGTGAGTGGATGGCCACACCCAAAATGGCGTGTTTATCATGGAAAGTGGAGTAGGAAGGACCCACGCTCCATTCTCAATCGAAAGCTCCAAAAAAGCACGTGAGGATTCCAAGCCTCACGAAGATGGCGGACGGAAGGAGAGGACGCTGCGGAGCTTCATGAGTAGTGCTGAGGGATGAGGGACGGATAGGGAGTGTGGGAGTGTGAGGCCACCCAAAAGGATCTGGAGCATAAGGAGGACCCACGATTTAAAAAATAAGGATGCGGGAACAATCATTACTTGGGAGAGCCGTGATGGTTTGAAGCTAGAAAATACATGTTGAGGGGAAGCACACCTCTAAAATGAACACCTGAGGTGAAGTGAGGAGTTAAGGAGAAGTACGTATGAGGGAGTTAATTAAAATTAATTTAATTAAAAGGTGGGTAAGGGGACCCATAACCATTATAAATGAGTTATTAAAACACTATATGCTTTATATAGTGAAATAATAAAACATCACATGTTTTACAAATAAGCCCACATTGGAAATAATTAAAACTTCGACTTTAATTAACAAATGAGGGTATGAAATTCAATTGCACCACTCTTAATTCAATGGGGTTTAAAAAGGTAGTTAAAGGTTAGACAGGGTTAGGTGGGTATCCATTATTTTCACTTCCTTACTCACCTCTAATTCCATCCCACTATTACCAAAAATTACATTTTCCCATGTCTGGGTTTAGCAATTAAAACCGCCATTTTCCCTGAAAAATCCTCTTAATCCGACAACAATCCTAGTGAAAATCCCTGAACCGGACCGAGTTAAACTTCTTGGACCACGGTTATGGGTCTCATTAGCTTCTTTGAGCATAAATATTCTATCGCAAACTCGGACCTAAGTTTTACATTAAATACCCATAATTAATTGATTAATTAATCAATTAATTAATTTGAACCTTTAAAAAACCTAGCTATACTTAACGGAATTCCTCGCTGAATTTCTCACAGAAATAAAATGAGACATGAAGTCATTTTACAACATTCTAAACATTAGTTACCTAGAATTACTATTAGGAACGTAAAGCTGCCACCTTTGGAGGAATTATGCCATGTTGAGTGAAAAACCTCAAGGGAGATTACCTCGGCCTGGTTAGGCCACATTACCTCTTGAGGAGGAAAAATACTCAACTAGTGAACTCTCCTAATGAGGGAGAAACCCTAAGGGTAACTCCATCAACATGATCCATGTAGACTTATTACACATTGCTAACTCCACCTAGGGTATGTGTAACTTCAGCTTTTATAAAATTTGTGCTGGAGGCAAAATGCCTAGTAGAACCAAACTATGTTCGGACATGTTAGCATCCCATGATGCATTACTTCATGGCACATGGAGTTGACCACCGTTGCTAAATGGGCGGTCAACACACCCCCCTTGAGGCATGGAGAGTACCATCTTTGGTTCATGTTTTAATTTCAGAGAACATATAGAATTGGACCTGGATCATACCCAAAATCATCTGTAATCAGTGTTTCATGGAGCGGGAGCGTCGGGAGCATCATTTTCCAAAAATCCCTCGGGAGCGGGTCTCCTTAGAATTGAGTGTCTGAGTTTCAAACTCTACCCAAATTTTGTAGCAGGCTGAATTGATTTTGCAGCTTGTGCCAGAGCAAATGCTCTGGAGCTGATCCATATGACTTATGTGACATTTTGATTTCAATCTAAAGTGTTAAGTGCAATTTGAGTGCTAAATCACTAAGTGGAACTCCTCTGTAGCCAGTGTGCCCTATCTAGGCTAAAGTCCAGTGCAATATGCTTGAGTGGTCAAGAATAAGCAAATGAGATGCTCATTATACTTTAGTCATTTGGAAGAAAAGAACCCTAGTTGGAGCTCGCCTAAGATTATAGAAATTATTCATATGGCCTGTCATATCAATGACATCTTGCATGTCTCCTATTCTCATTCTGGGCATCTGAAACTGGTTTTACCTTCCGTTTTGTCTTATTTATTAGATACTTTCTTACCAGTGTTGACCCATTGGTCACCAGAAGCATACGCATGGCTAATTCTCTCGGCCTTTCGTTGATTTGTGGTCTTTTAACACTGGCTTTGACTAAATTTGATTTTTTGAAACAGTCTGATAATATACTAACATTATCGCAAGCTTGAAGCATTTCCTCCTGCATATCTTGTTTTTCAGGATGTATATGAATTTACTTCATATACCAAGATACATAAAGTAACCAGTCTGTTGACCACCTATTTCGACTAGGGGTCAACTCCATGTACCATGAAGCTATGTACCTTGGGGTACAACTTTTTTTGAAGACTTTTGGTTCTACAAGGCAATTTTTGCCCCCGGCATGTCTTATTGTAATCAGAATGTCGGCTCCCCTGCGTGGGATAATAATGTAATGAGTTAGCATGAGTCATATTTTAGGTTAGTTACCTAGGACTTTATCATTAGGGAAGTCCTTTCATCGAGTGTTTTTTATCCTCAGATAATTAATTTGGCCTAACAAGCCATTTTAATTACCCTTGAGTTTTTCACTCACAATAATCCTCCAAAGTGGTGAAAGGTGTTCTAATGATCGATCCCAATGGGTGACTAGGGTCTAGGAATATTGTAAATGACCATGCTAGACATCTTCTAGGGTCTTGCGGATTTCCGTCGAGTTTTAATAGTTTTTTTTTTTAATTTATTAAAATGACCCAGTTAATGGTAATTTTAATTAAATTTGATGTAAAAATGTAAAAATTTGGTCCTAGGGGATTTTGATAGGGGTATGAGTACTCAAAACAAATGGCAAGAGACCTCCTACACCCTTGGACGAAGTTTCAACTCATTTGGACAAGTGTTGCTAGGTCTTTGTCCATGAGGAGTCCAAGTCAGTCTAGAGTTAGCATTTAATTGTTTTAATTTGGCTAAGTAAAAATGCCAAAAATTGTAAAAAGAGGAAAAAAACATGAGAGAGAGTGGGAAAGGTTTCCTAACCTTTTTCCTAAGTTGGAAAAACAATTTTCCACTTAAAGAACCCCCGCCATGCTTAACCAACAACTTAAAGTGGTGTTCCCTAGTAAAAATGTGCCCCCCTTGCTAATTGGCACATGGGAAATAGAAAACTTAAGTGAAAAAGCCACCTAAGCCCTAATTTCACCCTCCTTGGTGTCTAACCTCATGTTTGACCATAGGAAAAGGTGTTTTCCCCCTTTCCCCCTCACCCCTCAAACCCTAATCACTACCAAAACCTTAAAAGTGTCTCTTTCTTGACTTTGTCTTTTTCTCTTGGATGTGTGACACTTGTAACTCATCCAAGAGGGGTCTCTCTTCTTTCCCAAGTATAAAAGAATGCCTACCCCTCCTAATTTTCAATATCTATTCTCAGAGCAAGTTTATGCTGCTCAAATCTCACCCACTCTTCTCTCTCTCTCTTTCCCATTTCTTCTTGTAAGTTTTGCTGTAAGTATTTGCATGCAATTTTTATTGAATGAAAGGAAGCTTTGGAGGAATACCATCTTGGCATTGAGAGTCTTCTTGATGCTGTGCATATTTTATTGAGGTGATATTACTATTGTTATATTGTTTTTCTTGTTTACCTAGCCTAGGTTAAGAGATCTAAAGCAAAGTATTTTGCATGGTAAAATATGTAGAAGTATTTCTATTTTTTTTAGTGAAGTAGTTTAATAGAACTAGTAAAGTATTTTACTTGTTTATTAGATCTACTCACCTCTTGATTGGTTTTGTAGCAAGTTTGACACCATTTACAGGTCACCAAAGTGTTGGAACAAGTAGATTTCAGATCTGAAAATTTACTTGTCTAGCCTACATTAGCCTCCAAAAATTTCTGTTCATTTGCTTCATTATTCCCTATTGATTTGAGGCATTTTCTGTTCTGAAATAGGATTAAAAATACATTTTTCTGTTCAGATTTTACATATAAAATTTCTGTTTTACACTAACAGAAATTTTTGAGTTGTTTTGAGTATTTTGCAGCATTTCCAGCAAGCATTAGGTTGCTGTTTTTTGCAGGTTCTCGCCAGAACAAAGGGAGGTGCTGCCCATTTTGGATCTCAAAACACTCCAAAAGAGTATCCCAAGTTGGGGTTTCAAAACCCTCTTCTCTTCTTCTCTATCTCTTTCAAGCATTGTAAGCAACCCAAGAGAGTCTCTTCGGCTTGCCTTCTTCTCTAAAAGTTAATTTTCTGTTTTGTAAATAATTTAATTGCCTACACCTTGCAAAGTGATTTGGCCTTGCCAATCCATGCAAAATCGTAAGGCTAGGGTAGATTAGTTTATTGTTTTGCATCTATTATTTGCCCCACTTGTCTTTAAGGCAAGGTTGTGTTGCTAGGTTTACTTGCTTGTTGTTTTAAATTAATATTTTATTTTTCACACCCACTTTGGCACTGTTATCGCACGGTTTGTAGGAAGGGTTTAGGCAGCTTGAGTCAAGGGTTAAAACCGGCGTAACGGGAGCTTCCCCACCCACTGTCACCTCGATGGGGAGCTCTTTCTATTTAGGATGGCCAGTCCAAGGGAGACGTCCCTATGTAATCTGGTTTTTGAATGGATTTAAAGGTTAATGGATCAAGGCAAGAAGTTCCCTTTCACAGATTACTGCCAAGATGAGATAGTCAAAGGAGATGTTCCACTGATGGCACCTGTTTGCGAGACAAGACAAATAAAACTAGAATATGTGCTGCAATGGGTTAGTACATCAATGACTATCTTCAAATATATATGAGCAATGATAAGATGCAATTATTGCAGAAGTCAATGATTGCAATAAACTTATATTGATTGTCACTTCTTCAATAAATACACAAAGACACTTGCATTTAATGTAGTAAACCTTGTATTATCACAATGCAATAAAGTCATAAATCTGCTCATACATAAATATATTTCTTTGAGTCACTATTGCGGATGGGGTGTGACGTCAGCCCTAATAATTGCTTTTTTTTGGAAGGCAAAAAGTGAGCGTTTTGCACAATAAGTCAAAGAAAATAGTTTATACTTCAATGCCTAACCAAATCACAAAGTTTTATACTTAAATAATGGCTAAAGAGGCTTGACGTCATAAATATTCTTCTTTACAGTAATCAAGTTAGTTTGAAGACAAAGGCGGTTTTTGCAATTTTAGACATGAAAGTGATCAGCAAACAAGTCTATTAAAAAGGGTGACAAATGTCAAAGCGTTCGAGGTCTAGCAAAGGAAAAGTTGTGGCGTCACCTATATTTATTCTGTTGTAGGATTAGGGTTAGCTAGCCAAGAAGTGGGCGTTTTAGCTAAATCAACCAATGAATAGTCTTGGAAACCTCTATGGCTATGATATGATGACTGCTTGTAACTTTTCATCTTAGAAACACAAGTTTAAAACAAGCATGATGTCATCATCATTAGAGGTTAGTTCTAGATGCTAGGGTTGGTAGAGGTTGGATTAGGGTTTCAAATCAGAGAGTTTGAAGATTTGTTTGAACATCAAAGACTCAATGTTGTAGCTTAAGACCGGTGCCTTGGGTATTGTGTAGATCAGGGAGTAAGGCTAACGGTTTGGGAGAGTCTAAATCTAAGGACCGGAGAGTTAGGCTTGATGGTGTTGCTATGTCAAGCCCACCAAGTCAAACCTAAGGGGAGGAGGGCTCATTCCGGTGTATTGGCTAAAAGCTAGACCTCTCCCTCTTTCCTTAGAACTCTTTGGCAAAGCGGCTAGCTTTTAAAATACAGTCTAGGGCTGAAAAGTGTTGCTTAGATACAGGCTTTTCAAAACCCTAAAAGATCTTCCCTAGGTGTACATTCAATTAGGCCTAGGGCGTCCTCTTTTTTCAACTCCAAAACTATCCTGGGGCAAAGAATGGCTGGTATGGCTATGGCTAGGCTAAGCTATTTAATCAATGGCTAAACTAGTTTTGTCATGGGGACAAACCCACGACCTACTTGTGTGTTGAAACCACAGGGGTTTCAATGATGAAGCATTATAATAACAGTGTAACTATTCATGCAAGATATTTAATCAGCAACCATTCAATCAAGAAGTTTTGATGAGAAAACACTTAAAATTCATGAAGAAATAACCATGAAAAACCTAGTTGTAACACCTTCCAATAATAAAAACACCATATGCATGCAAAAATGATCCTCCTCAAGTGGCCATACTCCAAGAGCAAATATCCAAGAAAAAAGATGAAAGAGTCACTCTCACAAAAGAACAAGTTGTGTTAGATAAGAGGCAAGGGTAGTCCTCAATATATATGATCTCATGACCTTTAATTAACAAAATAAGGTCATCAAAGCAGCCGACAAAATGACATTACATTATTCAATTTGTCTATCACTTTACATGCTAAAATGACAAAAAATGAGCTAATAATGAAACGTCAGGCCCCTAAAGGGAAGACATTGGCCCTTTCAGGGCAAAATCAACATCCAGTAAGCCAGACGTTGGCCCCTCTGGGGCTCACGCAACCTGCCATGTGTGTGCCCGAAGGCCCGGCTGTGTTGCGCTCGAAATGTCCGACTAGTCTGGGTGGCGTCGGATCCACGTCCATCTGCAGAGTGATCCCCATAGGTTAGGTCTCATAAGCGTCACGATAGTCGTTCTTCTTCTTTATTGCAAGGGCTGTCCACCTTTGTCCACGCCTCTGCTTGAGTCCAGCCTGCACGATGGGCTCTTCAGTCCCATGGAGGTCGAACTAATCATCTCCCAGCATGTGCAGAATCCTCTACGGGGTACTTTTGTCCGTAGGGCATGATCTGCACACCTCTAAAAACTACGCCCTCATGGCTTCATCAGGTCCTGAACATCATAGCAATGTAAATCATATCTCATCATTAAATTTATCAAACATGTGTAGAATCCCCTAACAATTCATCTAATAGCTCAAGACATTACGGACCCTATACACAAAGCTAAGGAAACCAACAAGACCACCTATTGAATTTCATACCCAGGAAATGGAAGAAGTTTCCTCAAAGGATCATTCAAACCATGTGTGATGAGATGATATGCTTTTAGGGATGTCAAGTCATAATCAGACGGGTATGCATGGAGTGCCTTTGTAGGGCTGTTGTACCACGTCATGGATGCATTTTTTCCAAACCCTTATTGCCTTATCTTTCTTTTATTACTTTTTACTACAAGCCTTGTGAAGGGACAGCACTAGCCGGCAGGTGGCCCGGTGGCAGTACGTTACCCATTGGTATCTTAGCGAGGAAATGGCTCGTGATGAGACCCTTTCACTGGCCATGTACAACCAAGGTCATTGCCTGGTTTGGTGACGGATGGTAGCCTTGTCATGCAGCTAAATACCTATGAACATAGTGGCTGGTGATGAGACCTCCCATCCTCGCAGTTAGGTCTTGCACTTGTTTATTTCATTTTTCTTAGAAGGGTCCCTTAGTTTCTTATCGAGGCTTTATTTTCCTATGGCTTTACCTTTTACGGTACTTTTACCCCACAGGTCTTTAGCCTTCTTCCCACAAGACAAGATGTACCACTGGAAGGTTATCTTAATGCTTGAGGACTAAGGGGGAATGGGATGGATGAGCGGGGGTCTAAGATGAAAAGGTGATATGATGGTGGGAAGCGGACGATGGCTCTGCAAACCCCCTTGGTGGCTAGCAAAACCATGAATACCAACTTGCTAAGTTGCCCCATCAATCCACTAACAATGGTCAAAAGTGGATTAGTGTAGATCAAGCGATTGGCATCCGATATATGATCAAATGCGTATATAAGGGAGGTTATAATGATCCGTCGGTACCGCGATACCTCGGGGACCAATTACCTCATGGAACAAGAATCCCCTCTGATGCAAGCCATCGCAGAGTAGTGATGGAGGTGAAATGCTGGCAGGACAAGTCTGGTGAGAAGAAGAAAAGATGGGCCCTCAAGGGGCCATCTTTGATCGTCTGCTCTGGTACTCCATGTCACGGGATCATGTGGGCCTCGAGACATGATCTCCTAGTTATCCCTAGATGTCCCGGGGATAGCAGGGCACAAAATTGGTAGGTTTGTCCTCCTCCTTGTGCTTTTGTTGAAGTTGCTAAGTTTTAGTTTAATTCTTTTGCCCATAAGGCAAAGGTTGTGCTTAGCTAGGAATTTTGAATTATTTTATTTCCAAGTCATTTTTGTTCCTTTAGTTTTAATATTTTTTTCCCTACACATTGCAAAGTGATTTGGCCTAGCCAATCAATGCAATATCGTAAGGCTTGTATAACTTGTTAATATCTTTGTAACTTTTTAATTTGGGGAGTAATCATATCTAGTAACTAGGCATCGAAACCGATACAACTTTCACCATAAAAAAGGGTGACTTGTGGAAGGTATAGGGGGTGGAAGTTGGGGACGGCTTCAAGGCACCAAGTGTCCTCCACAGGAAGGCATCCAAGCGTGCAGGTTGACTTGTGGAGTTAGGGAAGGGCCTTGTTTTCTCTTCTTCTTGAGCACCCAACAATCATTTTGGTCAAAGTGGTAAGAGTTAGGGGTAGACACATGGTCTAAACACATCTCACTCCTGGTTTAACTAAGGTTTAAAACTCTTCTAAGATCTATCTACACAACCTTAACTTTTCAGTTTTTAATCATCTCAATACAAGTTGTGTATTTTTACTTTCATTTACTTTACAAACAATCATTTATCTTGCAAGTCAAGTTACTTATCTCTCTTGGATGATTTACTTTCAAGTTCTCTTACTTCCAAAGTTGTGCATTAGCTCTCATTGGGTAATTTACTTTCAAGTTCTTCTTACTTCTTGATTTGCGCACTAATTCTCATTGGCAAGTTATTTCCAAGTTACTTTCAAGTTACTTTTTTCATTTGTTGATGTCTCATGTTCATTGTATATTGGATCTAGTTATTTTTTAGTTCTGTTGTGCAATTATCTAAGTGGTTATTCTTTTCATTGTATATTTGTTCTTAACATATTTCATTTGTATATCTCATTTCATAATTGTTTAAAGTGTAGATTATATCCTTTATTTCATTGTGATTAGTTTATCTAATTGTATACTTGTTGTATGGTTTTTATTGATTCCATTTACCCAACCTTTAGGGCACTAGTCTTAGTCAACGTGTAGGTGAAAGGTTTTGCTTGTCATTAAAGCTTTGCATTGCATTACTACTTGTCATATAGGTTGGGCCCCCCTAACTTAATAACTAAAAATTAACTCCAAGATCACATTAATCAACTTACATGGTAAGTAGGGTCTACCCCCATTAGCTTCCCTAGGAGTGAGGCCTAAGGCGGAAGAAGTCCAAGTCGAGGTGCCAGTGGGTTTGGACTTAGGCATTGTGCCTCAGGACACACCAAGTGGGTTGGAGACTTCTCCGCGTTTGTAGGTGTGTATAGGGGCGACAACATCTTTGGCACCGTTGCCGGGGATAGATCTCTGTCTTGGTTAATCGACATACCCTAATTAATTCTTTAAGAACCAATTAATAAAACTTTCCCCTAATTTTTTTTTACTTGAGTTGTGTTATTCAACATCGATTACTCTCCAAGTGGCGACTCATTAGAAAATTCTTTGAAGTACACTCTTGGGAACAATCCTCTTTGCCTTATTACTTGAGAATCTTGGACAATCTTTGTCACATCTCTTGTTTGTGCATAATAATCCTACAACTTTTGTTTTCATTCTAACTTGTCTTTGCTGTTTGATGCTTCTTGTTTGTTTGAAATAAACTTGGTCATCTATCGACTCCACTCCAAAGGAAAATAATTTGACAAAGTGTATTCTCCAGAAGGAACTTGTGGCTTCTTGGCTTCATCCTTGAACTTGAAAAAGGTTTTTTGGGCCAGTTGACATTTCCTTCTTGTTGGATCCTTAATAACTTTTGGGTCCCAATCCTTTTCCGTAGACCTTTTTTGACTTTGGCGATCTGTTTAGAAATGAATAGTTTTATAAACCTGTTGATTTTTCAGAATAGTTGGTTATCTTCATGATTTGCCTGAAATTGTTATTGAAAACTTGCTCGATTTTCGTAATTATGGTGATGCTAATGCTCATATCAGAGCCTTTGGGAAGTGTATTGATGTGGTGTGATCCACCTATTCACGAGGATTTTCTAATTAAATTGTTTGTCTTGACTCTTTGTGAGGAAGATGCTTATGATTGGTTTCATGATTAGGATGATAATGAGTTCAAGACCATACAAGATTTAATGCATGTGTTTTTAGAAAGGTGGGGGGATGATCAGATTGAAACCTACAATGGGTGGTTGATGGTTTTATGGAAAAATGGAGGAGAAGGAACCTCCCGGATATAGAAAGCGATCAATTAGGATATAAAAGGCAGGTACTTCACGAGATGTTGAGGAGCTTAAAAGAAATCATTCGAGGCCATGCTGATTTCCATACAAAACAATGTGAGGAGCCATACAGTGGCCATGGAAGAATTTGAGCCATAGAAGATGGAGTTAAAATGGTGGGCCTTGTTAGTACACATGCTTGTATTGAATATCCAGACCCTATAGAGCTTGAGCTTCACAGTGAACAAGAAATGAATTTCCATCCGAAAGTTCTGGAAGAGCCCGTGGATGAACTAGTAACTGACCAGGAGGAAACATATGTATTTGAGTTTGAAGTTGTTGAATATCTAGATGATTCAAGTCCCCACCCTTCTCTCAAGGAACCAATCTCTTTGAAGGAAAACCTTGACAACAACAGTAGAAAACAATGAAGTGGTTCCTTTGATATTTTCATTTCCAACCACTCAACCAACAGATGACTTAAAAGTTAATGGATAATGCAGGAAAATGGAAGGCAACTTTGGTTTATCAATTTCATAACTCATTATGAAGAGTGGTTGGATTTCCACCATGACGGTCATATGCATGAAGGTATCAGAATTTCACAAGGCTTGTCAAACTTCAATGTTTGGTTGAATGAAGGAAGATCATGATTCTTGGTTGGTTATTTCTCACAAGAAACTCCAAGTTATTAAACTTTGGAAAGGGATCTTCAACGAGTCATCGAACATAGATGTTCGATTATCTGGGTTTCATTCCATCCATTGCATGGTTGGTCCTAATTCTTTCCATCTCAGCGATTTGGATGGTGATCCTATTAACATTCTGAGGAATGGGCAATATCTCAAACTCTTCTACAGATGAGTATCTTGGTGTCCAAAGGGACACACTTTTGTAATGTATTTCTAACCTTTCTCCTTTTCTTTCGGTTTGTATTATTTCATTTTGTGTTTCTTTGAATAGCCATCTCTGTGATTATTGTCTATAGTCATTTGATTGAATTCACATGTTATTAGCATTTCATTTTGTGTTGTTGTTTTATATATGTATTTATGTTGGATATTGGTAAGCACTTTGTTTTGTAGATTCTGAAGTTCTAGTATGCTCTCCTTCAAAAGATTGAACATGCGATCCCCATGTGGGGGATGTTGACCACCTATTTCGACTAGGGTCAACTCCATATATACATGAAGCTATGTACGCCCAGGGTACAACTTTTTTAAGACTTCTAGTTCTACAAGGCAATTTTTTTCCCTCGACCGTTTTTGTAATCAGAATGTCCGCTCTCCCTAAGCAGGTATGATATAATGACATGGTTCAATTTTTGTCTAGTTACTAGGACTTTATCATTAGGGAAATCATTTCATCGAGTGTTTTTATCTCGATTAATTTGGCCTAACAAACCATTTAATTACCCTTGAGTTTTCACTCACAATAATCCTCCAAAGTGGTGAAAGGTGTTCTAATGATGTCGGGCAATGGGTAACTAAGGTCTAGGAATGTTATAAATGACATACTAGACATCTTCTAGAGTCTTGAATTCCGTCCAGTTTAATAGTTTTTTAATTTATTAAAATTACGGTTAATGGTAATTTTAATGCATTTGATGTAAAATGTAAAGAATTTGGACCTAGGGGATTTTGATAGGGTGTGAGTACTAAAACAAATGGCAAGAGACCCCTACACCCTTGGACCAAGTTTGACTTGTTATCCCGATATCTGAGTAACTAGGAGATCATGTCTGAGGCCCACATGGTCTAGACATGGAGTCTGAGGCGGTTGACTTGAGCATGGCCTTGAGGGCCCATCTTTTCTTCTTCTCGGCTAGACTTGTCCTGTCAGTGATTGCGACCTCCATCACTACAGAGCACGGGCTTGCTCGAGCTCTTGCTCCATGAGGTAGTGGTCCGGTATCTCATGGTATGTGTCACATTGATCATTATAACCCTCTTATGTATGCATTAGTCTCTCTCACTTTGGATAGCTGCTTGGATCTTACACACAAATCTACTTGACCATTGTTGGTGGTGATGGGGTAGTCTAGCAAGTTGTCATTCATGGACTCTGGTTAGCCACCAAGGGGTTTCTTGTGAGAACCATCCCCTCATATCCTTTTCATCTTTTCACTCACAATAATCCTCCAAAGTGGTGAAAGGTGTTCTAATGATCGAGCCCAATGGGTGACTAGGGTCTAGGAATATTGTAAATGACCATGCTAGACATCTTCTAGAGTCTTGCGGAATTCCGTCGAGTTTTAATAGTTTTTTTTAATTTATTAAAATTACCCAGTTAATGGTAATTTTAATTAAATTTGATGTAAAAATGTAAAAATTTGGACCTAGGGGATTTTGATAGGGGTGTGAGTACTAAAACAAAATGGCAAGAGACCCCCTACACCCTTGGACCAAGTTTCAGCTTGTTATCCCCGATATCTAGGGATAACTAGGAGATCATGTCTCGAGGCCCACATGGTCCTAGACATGGAGTACGAGAGCGGATTGACTTGAGCATGGCCCTTGAGGGCCCATCTTTTCTTCTTCTCAGCTAGACTTGTCCTGTCAGCAGTGCCGACCTCCATCACTACCGGCCTGGGCTTGCATCAGAGAAAGCTCTTGCTCCATGAGGTAATTGGTCCGAGGTATCATGGTATGTGTCACATTTGATCATTATAACCCTCTTATGTATGCATTAGATCTCTCTCACTTCAGATAACTGCTTGGATCTTACACAAATCTACTTGACCATTGTTGGGGTAATTGATGGGGTAGTCTAGCAAGTTGGTATTCATGGGTTTTGGTTAGCCACCAAGGGGGGTTTGCAGAACCATCGTTCGCTCCCCTCATATTATCA
>SNQJ01S0207053.1:0-16308 GCA_010110895.2 Picea sitchensis
CCCCTGTCTTGATCACCAAATGATTGGTCTAGGTCAAGGATGTAGAAGAGGTATGAAGTTGTTTGGGAACCTGCCCGGAACAATAACACTTTGCAGCATATATGTAACAATTTCCAAGCTAAATTATGCAAGAACAACCTCTTATGACACTAGACAAGATAAGTTGCAATGGCTGATACAAATTTGCAGTAGTAAACAATTATATGACAGCAGTAAATGATTTGTAACAGTAACACCAATTAATGCTCAGAAATGCAACAATTGACTATGAAAACTTAATATACATCCACTAGAATATTATCCAATTGTTAGAAGAAAATTCTGAATGAGTTAGGCTACCTTTATATGAGTGTATGCAACAAATTAGAGTGTTTTCAGATGGCTGTAGCAAACTTTTATAACAGCAGCAAGAAAGATAGTGAGTTTGCCAATGTTAGTGTTCGTAAAATTAGTAGAGAGTTTGAGAGTTTTAAAAGAGAGTGTTTATCAATCAGTTCACCAAGAGAATAGCTTCTTAGATCAGTGCCTTTTAGGGTACTTAGTCTTCTAAATGTTAAATTATGAGCTTGATTTCTTATGCGGATTATTTCTTTATTTTCTTCAACACTTTGATTCCAGCTTAATACATTTCAACAATATAGAATCATAACTGAATAACAATACTCATGTAGATATGTAAGCATGCACATCAACAACACATATACCCTGGGGAAACCCTGTACAAGGAAAACAATCCCAACAAACGATATTCCTTTATTGCATTAATAATGTAAGATCACTTACAAATATCCACCATGAATACTCTGCTCTTAACGAGCTTGCCAAGTTGACTCCTGACTTCACTTTGTAACTAAGAGACCTTGCTGATATCTAGACTCCTGTTACATGCCAACACTGAAGAAGTATCCGAGTTTCCTTCAAAGACTGAGATACGCTGCCTCTTAAGCACTGATATATCAGCTCTGATATGGGCTGTTGATGATGCCTCTATTTGACTGATACGTGCCTCTAATTAGCACTGGAACAACTGCCTTTATAGGACTGATATGCGCCTCTGTTTAGCAGCTGTAATGCTGCCTCCATAGGTCTGATATGTGCCTCTGTGTAGCAGCTGTAATGCTGCCTCTATAGGTCTGATATGCACCTCTGTATAGCTGCCTTTATAGGACTACTATGATCCTCTGTTTAGCAGCCTTTATAGGACTGATATGTGCCTTTGTTTAGCAGCTGTAATTCTGCCTCTATAGGTCTGATATGCGCCTCTGTTTAGCATCTGTAATGCTGCCTCTACACATCTCTGTTTAGCAGCCTCTATAGCTTCACCTTTACCCTGCATAACAACTGTAGAGAAGAGAGGGGCCAACCTCTGCTTATAAAGGAGTGAAAAGGAGAAGAGGAGAGGACTCGAATTAGAGGTATGAAAGCATGCTTGGCATAACTCAGCTTCACACTTTAGTTTGAAAATAGAACTAGACTTGAGACAACCCAGAAACCAATTTTCTGAGCCATACTGCTTCCTTGCTAGCATCACTTGCTGCAATGTACTCGGCCTCTGCTGTACTCTGTGCAATGGATCCCTGTTTCCGGCTTGACCAAGAGATCATAGCAGATCCTAAACTGAAGCAGTATCCGTAAGTACTCTTCCGATCCACTGAGCTTCCTACCCAGTCAACATCTACATACCCATGCAAAAATAGACCACCACTGGATGTATATTTCAGACCATAAGTAATTGTCCCTCTGAGATATCTCATGATGTGCTTTGTTGCCACCCAGTGTCTCTTTCTCGGTTGAGTCATGAACTGACTCATTGCAATCATTGCATAGCATATATCTGCCCTGGTGTGGATCATGTACATCAATGATCCAATACATGGTGGGATCCACCAAATCTGAATCAGAATCAGAATCATGCAGCTTCCTTAGGTTGGTAACCATCAGAGTAGACATGGATTTGCAATCCATCATACCAAACCTCTATAGTACATCCACTGTGTATTTTCCTTGTGCCAGAAATATCTCACCCTATCTTTTCCACACTTCCAATCCTAGGAAGTAATGCATCAAGCCTAAGTCTTTCGTCTCAAATTCTGAGGTTAGCTCCCTCTTACACCAGGCTATTAGCCCTTCATCTCTTGTTAGAAAGAGATCATCAACATACAAGATTAATATAAAAGGTTGGTTACCTCTTACCTTGAAGTACAGATTTGCATCAGCATCACTTTTCTGAAAGCCCAGGCTTTTAAGAAAGCCATCAATGCTGTCATACCAAACTCTGGGAGCCTGCTTAAGCCCATACGAGGCCTTCCTTAGCTTGCATACATGAGTGCCTTTGTTATGCAGTACAAAACCATCTGGTTGTTCCAAAAATACCTCCTGTTCAATCTTTCCATTCAAGAATATTTTTTTTACATCCATCCGATGTAGCTTCCAACTAAGAACAAAAGCTAATGCAATAATAATTCGAATGGAGGTATACATGGCTACAGGGGCAAAGGTCTCTTCGTAGTCGATTCGTTCTTTCTAAGTGAAGCCTCTAGCTACAAATCTTGCTTTGAACTTTTCCACACTCCCAACAACTGTATGTTTGATCTTATAGATCTATTTGGAAGAGACCACTGATTTGTCCTTTGGCCTCGACATAATGTCCCATACATTGTTCTTTAGAATTGACTTGTATTCCTCAAGCATGGCATCCTTCCATACTTGTAATTTATTTGCTTCTTCAAATGAAGAAGGTTCGGCATCACTGATGCTGCTCATTAGTGCAACATAGCCTCCAAACCTGTGAGGCATCTTACTTTCCCTGAAAGTTCCTTTGGGAGAAACTATCTTTTCTGCTTCCTGCATTGTCTCTTTAAGCCATCCTGGCTTCCTTTTGCCTGGTGGTTCTTCAAGAGTTCTTTCTAACTCTTCAAGAGGTTCTAGGGGCTCATTACTTGGCCCTTCATGTGGTTCCTCCCTCTGATCATCTAAATCTTCATTTTCAGAAGAGGGTGAAGCTGGCTGAACTGCTTCTGATTCCTGCTGAAGCTCTCTACATTTCTTGAATGCGGCTTGCTCATGGAAAGTCACATCTCTGCTTACCTCTATCTTTCTCTGACCTGGTACATATATCCTGTAAGCCTTAGAGTTCTCACTGTACCCCACAAAAACCCCTTTCTTTCTTGAGGGTTCCATCTTTGTCCTCTTTTCCTTAGGGACATGAATATACACTCAACACCCAAATATCCTTAGATTCCCTACTTCAGGTTTGATCCCTGAGAAGACCTCTTCAGGAGTCTTGTCCTTCAAGATAGCATGTGGACACCTGTTCTGAATATAAATGACAGTTGAGGTAGCATCTGCCCATAAAGAATTTGGAAAATCCTGTTCAAACATCATGGCTTTCACTGCGTTAGAAATTGTGCTATTTTTCCTCTCAGCAACTCCATTTTGCTGAGAGTTATATGGCACTATCAACTGTCTCTTGATTCCTGCTGACTTGCAAAAATCCTCAAACTGGAGAGAATCAAACTCTCCTCCATTGTTTGTTTCAAGGGTTCTAATGTGTTTCCCTGTCTGCTTTTCAATAAAGGCTATATACTCTTTGAATTTTTTAAATGTGTCACTTTTAGCTGTAAGGAAATAGATCTAACATTTTCTTGAGTAATCATCAATAAAAATGACATAATACAAACAACCACTGAGTGAGGGAGCTGACATGGGATCGCATACATTAGAATGAACCAGATCTAAGATGCCCTGAGCTCTGCTGTCACTACTAGGAAATGCTTTCTTTATATTTTTACCTAGCATGCATCCTATACAAATTTCATTTTTACTAAGAGAAATAGAGGGCATGCCACATATCATGTTCTGTAGATCTGGAAGTGCTTTGTAATGAAGATCTCCAAGTCTTCTGTGCCACAACTCATTGGAGCTAGTCTCATCATGAGCCAAGGCCTAAACTGACTGTCCTGTCACGACGTACAGTCCTCCTCTACGAATCCCAATGGGTTATGTTGTACTCAAGTGACTACCTTTAGCCCACAGTAGTGCCTTCCTGTCCTTGAAGATCACCCAATATCCCTTGTCCTCAAGGTTTGCAACTGATAGAAGATTCTTCTTGAGCCTTGGAACATATAATACTTCATCAACATGAAGCCTAGCCCCAGATTCCAAACTGAAGGAGATAGACTCCCTCTATATTGTAACATTTGCCATCCCCAAGCTCAACCTGCTATGCAAAAAATTGTCTTGAAATCTGAGTGGATCTCCTTGTACCTTGTCGTGTGCTTTGATGCACCACTGTCTACTAACCAAGTTTTTGGCCTCGTGAAAACTGAATTGGATAAGGCAGAAACCAAGTAATATTCTTTTCTATTTTCTCTCTCATTAGGAGGACTTTTCTGTTTTCTTTTGGATTCATCATCCTCAACAATTGAGGCATGATGTTTCCCTTTCCTTGGATTTTTCTTCCTATACCAACAGTGTTTAGCAAAATGACCCAACTTATTACAACTAAAGCATTTAATCTTAGATGTATCAATACTCTTTACTTTGAACATACCTTTGGTGAATGACTTACTCTGAGAGCCTTTCTGGAAAGTGACTTTCTTCTTTCCTTTGAATCTTGATGCTAATGCTGAATGCTCTCATTTGGTTGGCTTGCTCCTGGTAGCAGTGCGACTCTCCTCTTGGAGGAAATCATGCCATAACCTCTCAAACGTGGGCTGAATCTCTCTCCCACTTACACTGGATAAAAAGGTCTCCCATGAAGAAGGAAGACCATCAAATATGGCCTGCACTAAATCATCATCGTCCACTGTGACCCCTGTGATCAAAAGATGATCTTTGATCTGGTCTATCCTGGAACAGAAAGATGCTACTGATTCACCTTTCTGCATCTTCAAATACTTAAGCTTGTGCTTAAGTGTCATTTTTTGACTTGGAGTCTGTTTCTCATACAGATTCACCAAGGTATCCATACAGTCCTTGGCAGTCAATAACGAAGTCATTGCTGCAATTATATTGTTTTTGACTGAGTCATAGATGATTCTTTTAGCCTTTGCTTGACTCTTCCTGAAAGCCGCTCTTCCTGCATTAGTGGTGGGTTCCTCCACCATTGTGGTCACATACTGCTCAAGATCATTCTCCTACAAGATATTTGTTATTCGGAGCTTCCACACATTGAAGTTGGCAGCTCCTTCGAGCCTATCCTTGGCTCTGACTGAAATGGAGGATGCCATGGACCTTACACTGAAAACTTAATCAAGTTTGCTTGGATCTGTGTGTACCTGCTGCTGCACTTCAACAAACTTATCACACCCTAAGCTCTGATACCATGTTAAATTATGAGTTTGATTTTTTATGCGGATTATTTCTTTATTTTCTTCGACACTTTGATTCCAACCAACAATATAGAATCACAACTGAATATCAATAATCATGTAGATACGTAAGCATGCACATCAACGACACATAGACCCTGGGGAAACCCTGTACAGGGAGAAAAACCCTAGCAAACGATATTCCTTTATTGCATTAATAATGTAAGATCACTAACAAATATCCACCATGAATACTCTGCTCTTAAAGAGCTTTCCAAGTTGACTCTGGCTTGACTGTGTAACTAAGAGATCTTGCTGATATCTAGATTCCTATTACAGTCCAGAACTGAAGAAGTATCTGAGTTGCCTTCAAAGACTGAGATACGCTGCCTCTTAAGAACTGATATATCAGCTTTGATATGGGCTGTTGATGATGCCTATATTTGACTGATATGTGCCTCTAATTAGCATTGGAACAACTGCTTTTATAGGACTGATGTGCGCCTCTGTTTAGCAGCTGTAATGCTGCCTCTATAGGTCTGATATGCGCCTCTGTTTAGCATCTGTAATGCTGCCTCTATAGGTCCCTTTATAGGACTGATATGCGCCTCTGTTTAGCAGCTGTAATGCTGCCTCTATAGGTCTGATATGCGCCTCTGTTTAGCAGCTGTAATGCTGCCTCTATACGCCTCTGTTTAGCAGCCTCTATAGCTTCACCTTTATCCTGCGTAACCACTGTAGAGAAGAGAGGGGTCGACCTCTGCTTATAAAGGAGTGAAAAGGAGAAGAGGAGAGGACTCGAATTAGAGGTATGAAAGCATGCTTGACATAACTCAACTTCACACTTTAGTTCGAAAATAGAACTAGACTTGAGACTTAGTTACAACTCACCCTTGACTTGGCATGCATGCGTACCAACTTAGCATGCACATGACATGACATGCATGTCATGCATGCATGCAACAATACAACTAGACATGCATGCACGTACGGCATGCGACAACTTGACAACTTTGACTTTGAGCTAGACATGCAACTTTGACTTCTACAACTCAACTCTTTACGCTGGCAGTTCGAATTTCTCTTCATGGTGGATAATGTTACCACGTGCCAGCGCGCTAGATCAATACATTTATATCATTTCAATCTTAGGAATATCGTTTGTTTCTAGCTCATAGAATTTTATATTCAACCTAACTGCTAGGAGGCCTTGACTTTCTCATGGCTCACAAGGCTTAAATAGGATCATAGAGGTTGTATTCCCCCCCTAACATTTTCCCCAGTCTGTCTATGTTCACAGAGGTAGTACGTTCCCCCCTGACTTTTACACTAAATTATGAATCAGTTATTGAACTTACATAGCATCTCGTTAAATTACGACTTTAGTTTGACTCCACGGGGAGGTTTAATACGTTCCCCACAGCTTTTGACAATATCCCACAAGATTGGTTGATTCTCAAAATCTCCCAGCTACCCTCGGGGTGGCCCATATGGCCTCTCATTTGAGAATGATTGCTCGATCTTGCCAAATTTAACACTAAATGCAACTAAGCTTGAATGATGGCCTACTTGAAACCAAGGGGTAGGATTCAAATCCCACAAGGTGCAAGCACATTTGGGCCTTAGGCTTTGAATCTTGAGAAGGACTTCTAGGGGAGTTGCAAACACATTTGGGCCCTAAGTAGTTTCTCCCTTTGTGTAGCTTCAACTAGGTCAAGATCAATTATCTGGGGATAAAAATCCTAAAGTGCTAGCACTTTAGGGATTTAAAAGTGCTAACCCATGGGATACTTCACATTTTTTTTGGGAGAAAATCACCTTGTGAGAGGGCTTAACATAATATTTACCTCTGTTAGGGTTTCAACAAACAAGATGTCTTGCATAAAATAGCAAATTCACCATTAAACATCAATAACATAGAATAAATTGCAGAAATTCACTTACTTTTAACCAAGAAGCCATGAGATGGAAACCCTAATTGCAGAATTTCCATCCAAAGAATCAACAAAGAGACCGTCATAAAGAGACCCAACACCAAGCTGTGGAAGAAAGGCTACTAACCCTTGGGGAAATTTGAAGTAGTCTCACAAGGTGAAGTCATGATCAAAATGGAAATGAGAGTTAGCCTTTTATATGGGGCTAACCTCATGTTAATACCCATATGTATGTCCCAACAACAAAAGATACAAGTGGTGCCGACCCTCATTTGACCTTATAAAATGCTAAAATGTGAAAAATAAATCAAAATAACCCACACGTGTGAAACATCAAGGCTAGGCAAGGTGGTGCCATGCGTCCAAAGGCTAAGGTAGGGCCTACAAAAAGGTCATGTGGCATCCTTCCAAGGTGAAATTAGATGTGAAATGGGGCATCCTCTCCTCCCACCCAAGGTCATGCCAGCTCATCTCAATTACCCATCCGTCCATGAACCCTAGCCATGTCCAAACCCTAGAGAGAGATTTGTTTATCATCACCATAGGGAAGCTTGTAGGATCAAGGCCAACATCTGGAGCTGCAGGGGTGCGTACCTCTTTACGTGTCTACATTAAATTCTTTAGCGATCCACGATTACATGGAAATAAGTGCGGGTATTACTGCGCCCATTTTTGTGGGGCTTCCATTATCTTTGTGCCACAATGATTGGATCTGCTCAAACCAAGCCCACCTTCCATGCGTCGAGGTTACGAGGATGTGAGAGCCAATATCTGAGGGGGGTGAGTCACTGGATGACACATTGCTCTCCATCACACGTGGGGTCTTGCAATAAAGGCCTGCGTCAGGGTGCAAGCCCGAGTCTCTCGAGAACCATGTCGCTAGCCATCCATAAAATCAAATGAAATTATAAAACATGGTTAGCCAAAGTTCATAAAAAAACATTAGTCCTTAAAAAAGAGGTGGTAAGGGAGAAAAATCTGCATTTGTTAGCTATTTCTTGCTTGTTCTTGGTTGTGTTGGTTGAAACCCTGGGAGAGTATGTTGGATACACCCTCTGTTGAGATTTGGGTACATTGGAAAGTGTTCCCCTTGTGTTTGTGAGTCTCTAGAATCTAAACACAAAGGGGGAGACATACCCTTATACTAACTACTTTATGTTCCTAATTATGTTGATTTTTTCGTCTTAAGCGGTTAACTAGATTAGTGTTCTTTTACTTTTAAACCATTAGAACATGGCGCATGTAAAAGAATCGAAAGAGTAACATTCACAACTACACAAGATTTACCACAGGAGAAGAAGAGAGCCCCCTAGGGGGGAAAAACCCATCAAATTTCCTCAATATAGATTCATAACCAAGAACAATGCCTCTCTCAAGGAGAGAGCTAAAAAAGCAGAGATCCTCCTCAAACCTTGACTAGGGAAGAGTAAGCATAGCGCTTATAACCAAGATATAATTGAGAAGTAGACCAAGAACCTCCTCAACGTCACCCCCCTAGTTGTAGTAGTGTCTTCCTCTAAGAATTGCACACTTCTCTTCTTAAATTCCAGAGCTAGTGTGTTGTCGTTCAAATGAGGCGTTAATACTCCCATAGAAAATATTAGTTTGGCCAACCTAAAATTAGGTTTGGGATGACTGTCACTTTATCCTTTTAATTTACATTTTTACTTGTCCAAAGGCACAATGGGGCCGACTTTTACAAAGACACAATAGGGTTGTCTTAACAAATATAATATAATAATGTTCTTTAGGGTTTGTCTTGGTCAAGTACAATAATGATATCTTCGAAGCTATATAATTCAACACTCCCCTCTTAGCAAGGAAGGTATTCTTCTCATCACGATCATCATCACTACTTTTGTTCTTTTGAGCACTTGGTCATTGTCTTGTTGTTAATCACCAAACTATATGTCATAGGAAGTTGCACTTTCACTAGAGTAGCGTGCCAACCCGTTTGATGCTTATTCCAATTTAATGCTTGTGGTAATATACCGGTACGCATTGGAGTAACAACCGATCCATGGCCGGGTAGCATACCCATTTTGCATTGGAGTACCAACCTATGTTGGGGTAGCATACAAACCTACATTGGAGTACCAACTTACCTTTGGGGTATCATACCGACCTACGTTGGAGTACCAACCTATTCTTGGGTAGCATACCAACCTATGTTAGAGTACCAACCTACACTAGGATATACCATTGCATTAGGTTTCAACCTGCGTTGGAGCCCTGCTACTGGGGATCTCATCACTACCTCTCGCGGGGAATGTCATACGGACCACGCAAGGTTGTCCCTCAAATTATTCTAAAACTTCGCACTCGATGGAGGCTTAGTCAGCATGCTACTTGCTTGTTGGTAGGAACATAATGGAGTTTTACTAGTCCCTTCTGTATCATCTCTCGGATAATGGTACTTGATCTCGACGTACTTGGAATTGTCGCGCTGTACTTTGGGTTCAGGCAACTTTATGCAACTTTGGATTTTGTCATAAAGATCTGAGTTTTCCTCTGTTAGATTTTTGGGAGTGATTTAAAAAATAGCGATCTCTTTTACTATTGGTGCTAGAACACCTTAGATCTTACTCACAAGGAGAGATAACAGCACAAGGAAATATAGATCTATGACAAACTAAAACAATAGAAGAAGGAAACTCAATTCATATGCAATAGAACACAGATCATAGCGTGAGGAGATCTATAACCTAGCAGTCTGTGCGGTAGATCTACAAGGATCTCTATTTTATTTTAGAAGCAAACAATGATGCAAACCCTTTCAACAGTAATAGCAGATCAAGCAGCAGTCTAAATAGCACAATGGTAATGGTAAGTCAAACTATGAGAGATCCAAACCTTTTCGATATTTAACAGCAGATCAATAGTGATACAAGACTTCTTTTCTATATGACTGTGGTTACATACTAACAAAGAAGATCACTTAGATTCTAGTAACTTAGATCTGAACCGAACCTTTAAATGAAACAAATTAGAAGACATGCACGGGTACCAACTTTACACATGAAGATGGTACACCCACCACAATAGAAATAGGTCGAGTGTTATGCTTTCGGTTAAAGGTTTGGTTCGGATCTATTTGAGATCTTTATGCCAACTTGGTTGAAGGAGATTTCCTGCCACCACCCGGTTAAGTTCTTTGGAACCAGAAGCAAGAGCCAAACCCTATGAGAGAAAACCCCATGGGTTTTGAGATAGGCAAGAGGTATACCCACAATGGAATAATGAGGCGACACCCTCGACCAGAGTGATGTTACAGTCAACCCTTAGCAGAGTTGAGGTCGCAGCACTACCCAACACTCAAATGAATGTTACAGCAGACCACAATAATCACAAGTAGGATGCGGCAGCCACAAAGGAGGAAGCTTCACGAGCACCTTTTAACATACAGCGACACCTCTATGCTTGACGACCTTTCGGTAATAGAGGAGGCGGCTTCTCTCGGTACATATCAACTTTTGACATATAGAAGGGCCTTGACAGGATTACAACAGAAGTAGATAGGACAGAATCAAAGATCCTCCACCAATCAGGATTGCAACACACTTTTAGCAGACAGATCTGAGGCCGCAAGCTTAAGAGGGCTCCACGCTATAACAATAGAAGAAGGTATGAACAATGTGTAATGTTAGGAGTAGGGGAGGGTCCTTTATATAGTAGTTAGGGTAGGGTTAGGGGCTAGAATTAGAGGTAGCTAGGGCATAAGTTTAAGTTATCATTTATGTCACATGTTTAAATTATAATTTAAACAGCAAGAATCATAACCCAAAGGTAAACAAAGCCCTGTAGAGCCATGGAAACAAAACCCACAACCAATAAGGTAAAGCCTACAACCAATAAGACAAGGCCCACGACTAATGGGTGAGACCACATTAATGGGACCCGGAACCAACCAAGGGCAAGAGAGGGTTAACAAGGTTGGCATTACTCATTTCCCTTCAAGTCATATGGTGAACCTATTACTTTATCATCTTGCATATGGGACTTTATCCCTCTTGTAGTTTAGCATGTCCTTCTTCAAGGAAGGTCATACCATCAAGTTTACACCAATTCGAGACCAAGGATCAACCTTGGGGCATGAGCACCCTGGACTCAGTCCGGGGGGCCCTAGATATATCTAGGGTCTTTAAATGCTTGGTCCCAGGACCAAGACTTCCAATACCCAGGCATGGTTACCACAGACCAGTCCGGGGGCCTAAATATATCAAGTTCTTTAGAAATGCTTAGTCCCAGACCAAGACTTCCATGCCCAGGCATGGTTACCCCTGGTTACAAACCAGGGGCAACCATGCCTGGGGCATGAAAGTCTTGGTCCCAGACCAAGACTTCCATGCAGGGCGTTTACCTGAACCCAGTCCGGGGGCCCTAGACATACCTAGGGACTTAAACTGCTTGGTCACAGACCAAGAAACCCAATGCTCGAGGCATGAGTGCACCCACAGAGCTACTTGATCCAGGGGCCCTAGAAGATATCTAGGGTCTTCAAATACTTAGTCCCAGACCAAGATTTCCCATCTGAGGCATGGGTACCTTGGATCATGTCCAGGGGCCCTAGATATCTAGGGTCTTCAAATGCTTGGTCCCCGGACCAAGACTTCCATGCCCAGGCATGGTTGCCACAGACCAGGTCCGAGGGGCTAGGCTATATCTAGAAGGGTCTTCCAAATGCTTAGTCCCAGACCAAGGCTTCCATGCCCTAGGCATGGTTACCATGGTTACAAACCAGGGGCACTAAACATATCTAGGGTCTTCAATCTCTTGGTCCCAGACCAGGAAACCCAATACCCCAGGCATGGATACCCTGGAACATATCCAGGGGACCTAGACATATCTAGAGACTTAAACTTCTTGGTCCCAGGGCCAAGACCATGCCCGAGGCATGGTTGCCACAGACCCCGGTCCTCCGAGGGGGCCCTAGAGAGTTGTCTAGGGTCTTTATCAATTGGTCCCAGACCACATACTTGAGAGTGCAGGGGCCTAGATCTAGGGTCAGCATACCATCCTCGGGAGAGCGGCTCACCATTAGCGCATGTAAATTTAGCACCTCAACTCTAGATCAAACAATTGCAATCAGAATTCCGAAGCCACCTTCTTTGCCACAAAGTACGACCATATCTTTGCCACATATTTTCCTCTATGGGGCCAGCAGGTGCCATACAAGTTTGCTTCCCTCTTGAAACCCACGAAGAGATCATGGCTGATCCCAAACTTAAGCAACACCCGGATGTGCTTTTGGTCTTGAGACATTGCACGCCCTGTCGAATGTGTAGCCCATGCGGTCTTATCTGTAATCGGGGATATGTCGGGTCATAATCAATTGTACCTTTTGGGTACCTCATCACATGTTTACCCACAATCATGTGAACATGTCTAGGCTCAATCGTATGCAGGCTACGATGTGTTTCATTGCAAAACATATATATATGTCCTCATGTTTGTCAAATATATCAGCAGTACAAATTTTCACATCAAATTGTATCAAACTGGGTTTGTCAAATATATCAACGAACCAAATTTTCACATCAAATTGTACCAAACTGGTACACTTGCTCATTTGCAACTCAATCTTCTCAATCATGTGTTGGCTCTATGTGCTTTTCGCAAAGCACTATCTGTCTCATTGTTTGAGAGTATGTCTACTCTTTCTGCAACTGTTCCTTTTGAAACTGGGACTCTGCACCTGCAACTTCTTTTTCTGAAGCTGAGAATGACTGCTCCATTCTCACTATAGTTGTTGAACTCTAGGAGTAGCTCCTCTACTCTATCACGACAACAACTTCATCTGAAACTGAGAGTGGTTCAATCATTGACACTAAAGGTAACTCGATCTTCTACTGTAGTCATTTCTCCATGGTTCGATTCATGTATTGCACCAACTGGCACTGGAGGTAACTCAATCTCAAATACGGGGATAGTCGTACCTGCTCCCTCTGAATCTCATACTATATCAACTTATTTTAATGGATCATGGTTGTTTTATAGTTGATCTAACTGGCTGTATTCACGAGCATCAGAACTAATTCTTTGATTTTTGGTATTATCCATCCTAGAGGTGTACTATTCCCTGCATGAACAAACTGTCTCCCTCTGAGCCTTGACTTCCTCTAAGTCTACAATATCCTCAGAGTCTCTGCAAGATATACTGGAGCGTGCGTTTTTAGACTGCTTGCTTGATCTGTACGATGTCTGGATGAATAATGATACTTCTTCACAATTGTACTTGGCCCTCACGATACAAAAAGTTCTCCAACTCTTTTACTTCTTGAAGTTTAATGTGGGAAGAAAAGAGATATTGCTATTAACATCACTTGATATGGATCAAGTGCTTCAGAAGCACTAAGTCTTATATCACATAAGATATAGTTCATCTGAATCATCTTCTTTTGTTCTTTTTTGATCAGGTTCATCTTCTTTTGCGAAATGAGCATGATGTCTTTTAAACTTCCTGTTTCTATTTTGGTCTTTTGCTTGGGGACAATTTCTTGCAATATGTCCCATCTTCTGGCAAATGAAGCATCTGAAGCTCGAGATATCTTTATGAGAATCTTGTCCTTTATGAGGCTTCTGAAACCTTTTGTGAGAGCGAACTTCTTTCTTGTTCTTTCCTTTTCTTGCATGAGCTGTTAGCGTTTGATCTTCATTGCTTTCTATCTTTTCTTTTCTTGCCTCTAATCTGGCTTCTTCTTGAGTACAGTCTTCCCACAATCTGCTTAACTTTGTTAACTTCCTTCTAGAGCAAATTCCTTGGATGAAGGATTCCCAAGAATTTGGGAGACCATTCAATGTGGTCATCGTTAACTCAACTTCTTCAACTGAGTTTCCAATAGCTTCAAGCTGCTCTTTAATCTGGGACACTCTTGTGAAGTAATATTTTATGGTTTCTGAATTTTGCATCTTCACATTCTTGAGTTGTGTCCTCAAGGTCATTTTTCGATTGATGTTCTTTCCTTCAAACATACGTGATGAGGCATCCATCATTTGCGTTGGGGTTTTTAATGCTGAAACATGAGGAATCAAGTGGTTCTTGATGGAGTAAACAACGATCCTCTTTGCTTTTATCAAATCCTTCTTATATTTGGCTTTGGCCTCATCTCTATGTCTTTTTCAACAAAACTTACAAGGTCATTCTCTTTTAGAATGAGCATTACTCTGTACTTCCATGCTCGGAAGTCATCGACTCCTTCAAGCTTTTTGTCAAGCTTGGTACTGGTAGTCGTCCCGCTCGACACAAATAACTTTCCAAGATGTGGATCTTAGACCTTACTAGAGAGATAGCTGACCCAAGGGTGAGTTCTGTCACAAAATCTGCAGCAGCTGCAACCAGACCTAGGGTTTATGAGGAAACCCTAATTTTTCAACTTGTAAAATTTTGAGTTTTGGTCTAGGGAATAGATTCGCCTTGCCTAGGCGAGTTCCTAGGTGTGCTTACTTTCTCTAGCGTCCTCATTAAACAGGGAAAACGTCACACATAGGGTTTATGCAGTTGCAGCAGCTGCAACAACAGTTGTAGTTTACAAAATTTCATCAAACTGAGAGTTTATGCACAGGAAGAGGTGCGCTAGGGTTAGGAGAGTCTTCCTAAGCTCTTAGCTTCTTCAACGAGTTCTTTTGTGCTGTGAAAATGCCTTCTTTTAGGCTCGCTCTGGAACCATGTTGATTTTTTCGTCTTAAGCGATTAACTAGATTAGTGCTCTTTTACTTTTAAACCATTAGCACAATAACACCATATAAAGGATCACTGAAAGAATAATGTTCACAACATACACAAGATTTACCCTGGGAAAAAACCCTAGGGGGAAAACCCAACAAACTTCCTCAATATAGATTCACCAACCAAGAACAATGCCTCTCTCCAAGAGACAGCTAACAAAACAGAAGATCCTCCTCAAATCCTTGACTAGCGAAGAGTAGCGCACCACATAACCAAGATATAACTAAGAAGTAGACCAAGAACCTCCTCAACGTCACCCCTAGCTGCAGTAGCGTCTTCCTTTAAGACTTGCGCACTTCTCTTCTTAGCTGCAGAGCTAGTGTGTTGTGTGTTCAAATGAGGCGCTAGCCTCCCTTATAAATAGTAGTTTGGCCAACCTAAAATTAGGTTTGGGCCAACCTGTCACTTTATCCTTTTAATTTACATTTTACTTGTCAAGGCACAATAGGGATGACTTTTACAAAGGCACAATAGTGTCATCTTAACAAATATAATATAATAATATTCTTTAGGGTTTTGTCTTGGTCAAGTACAATAAGAATATCTTCTGAAGCTACTCAAACTCCAACAATAATTTCACTTTGACTTAGAAGATTTTAGTCAAAAGTGAAATATTTCACTTAAGTCATAAAGTGACAATTAATTCACTGTGTGGGTGAATTAAGAGACATAAAGCAAACTATGGAAACTCTAGCAAAGTGGGTTTCCAAGTGAGATTTATGAGATGAGATCTCACCCATTGATTAGACTTGGCAAGAGTTAATCTTAGCCATTGGTCTTTTAGGTTTGGCCTTGGATGGTTGAAGGGGGCACATAGGGAAAAGAGAGGCTTGATTCTTCACTTGATCACTTGAGAGACTTGGGTGAGGAGAAGACAAGTGAATAGGAAGAGAGAGTGAGGGTTTGGAGAACACTTGGCCACATTTCTTGAGGAGAAGAGGGTGCATGAGGTCAAGGGTTTGGAGGAGAATCCATTGAGGGCGAAAGCTTCCTTGAAGAGCATTCTTGCAGGTTGGGCACAAGTGTTGGACAAGGGCACATTCTAGAGAGGAGGCGTACAAGCTAGTGGAGGGGCGCATCCAAAGAGAGGAGGTGCATCTAGCTTGTGCGAGGGCACATCCTGGAGGAAGAGGCACACATACTTGCAGTGGGCACACTGTTGATCATAGAGGGCGCAATAATGTGTGAGGGCGCACTTGTTGGTGTGGGTTTTGTTGCGATTTTGCTTAAGCAGTTAAGAGTATTCATAATTCCTTAATCTTTAATTCATTAGCATATTAACTGCATGAGAATCACTGAAAAAAAGACATTCACAGTAAACACAAAGATTTATCCT